>CAKAKR010066141.1:0-51121 GCA_916700685.1 Adelosebastes latens
GTGTGTGTGTGTGTGTGTGTGTGTGTTCCCTCCCGAGACTGCACTGTTCGACTGCTTGCTGGTGTTTCTCTGCAATCGCAGTTGTGCAGCAAGTGAGTGCACTACAGGGAGGGGAGGGGGGGTGTGATTGGGGGCAGACTGAGAGGAGGGGGGGGTGATAACTTATTAGCACAGAAACTGACTACAGTGTCAGTGCGTGTGTGTGCGTGGCAGAGATGCTGCAGAAAAAATCAAGTCTAATGCAGTCTGCAGTCCCGTTCAGGCTCCAGTAACCTGCATGATTAAACAGCACATGGCCTTATTTAGACTTCCACTGTGGATATTCAGCACCGTGGAACAGGAGAGTGTGTTTTTCTATAGTGGCTGCAGACATTTCAGTTAGACTGTGTGGACACAAACATCTTCTTCTCACGAGATCGAAGACTGAATGTGATGCTGTGTTCAGCAGAGCTTCCTCTCTTTAAGGGGTCGTACAATGTTTATTTCAACTTTTTCATTCAGGTGAGCTGTTAATTATGTCCAACGTCATACTTGGTGCACTCACCGGCAACATGTCCATCTTCTAAAGTTGGATTTTGTGTGTAGATAACTTCAAAGATCAGGGCTGGGAAACCTGTCTGTCACAAGTCCCTTGCTGTGTTCAACAACAGGGTGCAGGGATGATATAATGTGAGATTCAGTTTAATTCACCAGCGGCTCTTTTTGATTCTCTTAGTCATGCTCTCCAGAGGGTACAGGACACATTTAGTTTTGACCAAACCACATAGTTTGGTCTCCAACAGATTCCCACTCTGCTCTAGATGAGGGCAGGACAGAGATTGACATTGGCATCACAACAGGAAGTGGACATTGTTGACATTATTGGCATATTGACATTGCATCGAAAAGTTGGCCACAGTGTTTAGAGGGCAACAGCAGGCCCCACAAGGCCACTTTTTGAAGTCAGATGGCTGTCAAGTTATATAGGCCAAACTACCAATCATATCCGTTTGTTATCTCTGAGCTTGGAACTGTAAGATGCTGTGATTGTGTTGTTTATGTGTTTTAGAGGAAGCCTCACAGCAAATTACATTTACAGAAGGTTACATTACAGTTACATTTACAAAAAGCAATGGGTATTGTTTGTATGACTGGTCCATTAATTGATAAATCAATCAGCAGAAAATAATAAGTTGACAATTTCCTACTTGTTTAAGTGAGGAATATCAAACATTTGCTTGGCCACAACTTCCTAATTAAAAGTATTCCCTACCATTGTAATTTGAAAACTTGTAATTTAACTTTGTTAAATTATGATGGGCCCTTGTCATCCTTTTTATATTTTATATTTAATGATTAATCAGCGAAGTGACAAACTCGTTGAGTCGATAATTATAGTAACTATAGTTGCAGCCCTAATATGACGTCAGCTGGGTACAGTATACAGTATACAGTGACCAAGTCCTTACTGTAATCTCAACCAAAATAGTCCTTTAAAAAAGCTGACAGATGGAACTTATAGTTATGAATGTGTAAATTTGTAGGCACTTATACAAATACTGTAGTTCCATTACTTTTTGTAGTTTATGACCTGATAACTTTTTGTCATATGAACTGAAAGGAGAAGGCATTTTACAGGCAGTGTGCAGCTGGTCGTTATTCTGTCTTGCTCAAGGGCGCTTCACCAGACCTCGATTAAAGGAACAGTACACCACTATAGACCAGCCAAAGGGCCAGTAGAAAGTGGCCCATTTACTGTATAAGCAAGTTCTAATTTAGACATCTGTTATTGGCGTGTTTTTCTCCTCTTGTCTGAACTTTGACCCAACCAAGCTAGCGTTTGCTAAGCTCCAAACAACTTTAAATTGGTTGGATGGAAATGCGTCACTGTCTTGTTGTTTGGTGCCTAAAAACATATCTAACTATAAAACAAGGAATCTCTGTCCGTCTGTCTGTTTGTCCTTCGCATATTTTGAGAACCGTTCATTCGATTTTCTTCACACTTGGCAGGTGTATTGCTGGGGACCCAAGGGAGTGCAGTGTCGAATGTGGTGCAATTTGGCCAGATGGTGGCGCTACAACAATTAACTTTACGTTTTGGCCTGTAACTTATGAGTCTCAGAAGCAAAAAAAAAAAGTTTCCTGGATTTTATGGGTCCAGATGAATCTATCCATATAAGCCACGCCCATTTGCGTCTAAATAGATTGCCTGGCATTTTGAATTGTGTCCAAAATCAGTTTTTCGCTGCTCCTCCTTCAAATTTTGAGCAGTCGTCACCAAATTTGGTACAGAACATCTCTGGACCAAACAAGAAAAAGTTACTTTTTTGGATTGTTGATGTCCCATACAGTTTTGCTATACTGTAGCTGAACCTCAAAGTTAGCTCAAATGCTGTGGGCAGGGCTTATATCACAAAAAATGTCACATCTCCTGAACGCTTTGTGCCATTGGGACCACATTTGGTGGACATGTGTAGATAGGATGTCTGAGTGACCATGACAAATTTGGTCATTAGGTGGCGCTGTAGCAGCATCATCTAATTATAGAGGAAGGAATCTCTGTCTGTCTGTCTGTGTTTGTATGTACTGAATGGGCACTGCACTAGTTTGGGCAAAGGGTCGGAGGCCTGGGACGCCTGCCAATCAAGCAAACACACACAAAACAGAATTATTTTTTAACCTTATTGTAATATCTCCTAAATTAAACCAATTTTTTCTAGTCTGACAGTGTTCTCTGAGCCAGCATCTAGTGGCATTTAGGGGAAGTTAAGTATAAGTGGAAAGAGTTGGGACAAAGTTTTTAAAAGAGTTAAGTGAAAACTCTGCCCTGCTACCAGGCACTCTATGATGCATCAACAAGCCTATTTACTCAGAGCTTAATGTAAAATTGTCATTATGTGGGCACTTGAATGTTCCCCCTAGTCCTTTGCTGCATTTCTCTATACATTAACGTCGCTCTACGGTGGCATTGAGTAAATATCTGCGTAACCACAGACAGTCAGCACTGAAAAGTGATGAGATGAGGTCAAAAAAATATTAGTGTTGTGTCTTCTCTTTGTCCCTGAGTGCTTAACAGTCAGTTGTTAGAGTGATTTCAAAGTACAATCCCTGCGGTTTGGAGCTGATGTGTAAAAAGGACAAACACATAATAAATCAAATCTATAAAAAACACTGCAGCATGGTGTATGTCAGCTTTGGTCATTGAGGTGACTGTCTGGTGGCTATTAAGAGCCAAATTGCACCCATGCTTGCAGGAGACTGCAGTTTGTGGCAGACAAATAAGACTACAACCTCATAGAAACAGATGTATAAGAGAAGTGACTCGTAGTTTAAGTTGTAAATAACTCCTGGAGAGCACGAAGTATTAGGTCTAATCTGTGACATTTTCTTATACATGTCAGTTACAATGTCAGTTTTCTCCTCATCACTTACTGATATAATAATGATTCAATGTATAAACCGTGTATGAAAGGATGGTAGGTCTCTCCTGAGAAACATATTTTGTACTCTAAGAAAAAAGTCACATGTCGTGCCGTGTGTGATCGACAAGTAATCTCTGGGAAAACACAAGAGCAGTAAGGCTTTAGCGCCAAACATAAACCTCTAATCTTGCAGATTAAAGGTGAAAACAAACAATATTGATGTGTTGGCACAGGTGAGAGGATTAATCTGCTACACAGAACTGAACAGTTGTACTAAGTGCAACATTTTCTTTTCACTGCCTGCCAACACTACACTGCCTGCAATTTATAAAGAGTATGTCACATGACTGGTTGTGTTTTGGTGTCCTCTGGGCTCTGTGTTTCTGCTTTCGTTCCTTTTTATGTTGTGCTCCTCTTTGCTTATTTGATGAATTGGCTCGAAGCTTAGGATTTATGAGAGAACGTGTGCACTCCTGTGAAACATAAGCAGGAATATTAACCTTATTACTCATAGTTACCCTGCAGTTTCAAACTCCCTCTTTGGGTATGGGACGTCATTAAATGGACAGACTCTGAGTTGTAATTTGTTTTCAGTATACTGAAAAACAAACAAGTATAATATTACTGCAAAATATCATACTACATGTGTGAAACTTCATTCTTGACCTAGGAAACTGTATGATACAATAATCTTAACTCTGTTTCAAATGTTTTATTTTGAAGTATCATTTTTGTGAGACAGCAAAACATAGTATTGCCATGCTTCCTTTCCATATAAACATATAAGCAAACATATTGTCAAAAGACACAAGAAGAACACTCTTCAAAAAATAAATAAATGAATAAATAATACTAAAAAAAAGGAAAAGGAAAAAACTTAAATACTGATGATGAAATTAGAAATAAACTAATAATAAACTAATAATAATAATAATAATAATAATAATAATAAAAAATAATAACAAATGTAAAACAGTGCTAATAATTGTGACAACAATAATAACATTAACTCAAGGTCTACTTGCTAGCTTTTTCTGGAGCTTTCAACCACATCTCATGTTCTTCACCAGTGGATGGAGTTGGCTCAGTTCATGATAATTTGGTCCCTTGATATGATGATGCGTGAGCCAACTCCACCTGCTGATGAAGACTATGAGATCTGGTTGAGAGTGTCAAAGGAATCTAGAAGGTGGACCTTGAGTTGAGATTTCTTTGTTGATTGATTCATTTGTTGAACCAGGGAAAGTCAGTTTATGACAGGTTTGATATTCCATTGAATGGTTAAGCTACTATTCAACTTAAAAAAACATTTACTTCTTAACTTGCTTTAGGTTTTTGGCTGTTTGTGTGATAAAATATTCAAATTTGAGACATTGCATTGGAATAGTGAACTTGTAGTGATCACTTTTCATGTGTTTTTTTTTACATTTTATAGACTAAATTACTCAAAAAAGGAATTAATGGATGCCACTAGTCATATATCCTTGCATTAATCTAATTCTCTGCACCAATGAGGCAAATCACTGTATTTATTTGAAGTCTTTATATCATGTCGAAGTGATTGCGACTGGCTCATTGTTTATTTTCTGGTGTAATGCCAACAGTAGGGATGCTGTGTAGATCGATTGCAAACAGGAGCTCAGATACTTGGCTTGTGCATATGTCGTTTTGTCATGCGAGGCGCTTAGCTAATGAATCTTACCCACCCACCCACTCACACACACAGTGGGAATGCAAAGAAGAACGGCAGTACGTACCGTACACGAGTACTTTCCCACCGGCATCCAGCAGCCAGCCTCATAGATTTATAGCAGCCAGCTCCATTTAGCTGTCACTTTCTCTTTTAATTAAAGAAAACAATCTGTATGAACCCTCCCTTGGAGTTTTAGTGTGTATGTGTGTGTGTTTATGCGTAATACACAGAGCAGTTGGTGGTGAAATATGGACCTGCTGCGGATGGGGAGGAGGCAGCGTTTTGCTGACTCAAGATTTGTTGCCGTTTTTCCTCTGAATTGCACTATTTAGTGAAATCCACTGGGAGGACAGAAGTACAGCTTTGTTTAGTGTGTATGGGTGTTTGTGTGCATCAGTATGTATGTGGGCGATTCAATAAGAAGCAAGCTAAAAGTTTCAGCTTCTTTCTTACAGTTTTTATACTGTATATCAAAGTTGACTTTTACTTAAAATCTGTATTATTATGATAAAATGGATTTCAATTCAGATTCAGATTAGATGTTTACTGCAGCTGTTTCTTTCTTTACATTCTTCTCCATTCCTCCTTGGTAATATTAAACTGGTTCACTGTCAAAAGTCGCTGAAAATAAATAGATCAACTAATTGATTAGTTGACAATATCGTATGAGTGTTAGTTGACTAAAAATGTCTTTGGTCAAGAACAGCCGTACAGTTTGCTTTAGCTGTAACAAATTCAACTCAATTACAGCTGTAGGAGAGCGATCAGTAAACAGCGATGCTTTCATCAATTAGATGGAATTATCAACAACAAAAAATGGCATAAATTGTTTAAAAAATGGGGTTTGATGTAATTAAATCAAAAGATTATAACTTCAAAGATAAGATAACCACAGACAGATTCATCTTAAGTTCAACCATGACATAATAAAAACTCACTTCTCTGTAAACCCATGTTCAGTGATTAAGTCAGGTCCCACTGCGACGGAGCATCTTCTGTTAGAAACAGCTGAAACTGTGTGAATGGAGGACCAGTGTCGTAAATGGGACTCCGCCTGTTTCCCTTCAGATGAACCAGCATCAGTGTCATTCATTGTTAAAAGGAATAAGGCCCAGTGTTACTCAATGTCCCATATGACGTGACCCAGATAGAGACATTCACCCTTTATAGCACACGTAGGCGTGCCATGCTCACCTTCTCTGGAGAGTTGCCATTAAGGCATCCTACTTTATATTTTATTTAAACACTGGAGTATAGCAGTGGGGTTCGTGCCAACTCGGATCTGTCTCTGCAAGTGAAAGGCACACGCATATACACATGCATACGCTGCACATTTATGTTTAAATATATATCTTATTTAAATTTAAATCGTGGATATCTTTGGATCAATGTCCTATTTTCTTCAAGCTTGCAGCAAAGTGAATTTGTGTGTCTCTCTGTTTCTTGTTTCTCAGTTGTGTGCTTGTCCAAAAAAGTGATGAGTTGACAAAATAGTGACAGTCATCGTGATGTGTGTCCTCTAAGGTCACATGGAGGGTTTTTCTGTGCAGTACGCATACGCTCCCTGTAAGTGTGTGTATGTGTGTGTGTGAGTGATCTCATTAGTTCATGGCCTCATTGTCCAAAACACACTGAGTCTGCAGAAAAAAAGCATTCTGACTTTGCTGCTCTGACCTGCTTTCATCTGAACTCTCATGTACGTCACACTTCACACACTCACAAGCTGTCAGCTAATCACACCCGTCACACACACATACAGTGCAGCAGTCACACAGGTCATTTATATAATCAGACTGGAACAAACTCAACTTTCTTATGTGACATTCGTAGCTTCTTTTCATGTCTTATACACAATTTAGTACAGTAAATATATCAAATTTGCTGTTAAAGGTAAAGTTAGCGGCTAGCTGGTGAACATAGTGGAACATTTAGCAGCATAACAGCCAGATATTTCCCTCAGGAGCTGGTGGAGACTGTTTGTACTAACTCTATGCTCCATATAGTACTTCAGTGTAGTGTTGACACAACTTGGGGCCTAAGAGTCTGGGGCTCAGGGTGGTTGCATGCTTTGACCAGTTGGTAATCCAGTATTGGCTAAATTTAAGTCTACGTAGTAGTGATCAGGCGGTGGAGCCGCGGTATCGAGGTCCTGCCCACACACCCGCCCGAGTCAATCGCGAGCCTACTACATTTTACATTTTACTACATTTATGATCATATTGACACATGTTCTATTACACAGACACGTGACGGTTATGGAAAGTTACATCTCCTCTCTCGTACAATTCCCGAGCCTCCGGCTGCGCGACTACTTCACTCAGAGCAGCTGTCAGTCACAGCTGTCAATCATGACGTCTCATCTCCTTTTTATAGCATCAAATAACTCATTAAAACCAAACTTATCATAAAAATGAACACTTGAACATACATCAGCGTGATAAGAACTTTGGGAAACATTTATTTGACGTGTACTTTGACTTTTTAGTTTGACACATGTCCCATCCGCTAACATGGAGGGGGCGGGATTTATGACCTATACTGCAGCTAGCCACCAGGGGGCAATCCAGATGTTTTGGCTTCACTTTTGGGGAGCTGTCTTGTCGTCCGTCTTTATATACAGTCTGTGGACAGTTACTTTTGAGATTTTTCAATGCTGTTGGCACATTGTGATCTGCTCATTGACATCTCTATTCAACACAAGCTGGTTTATTAAATGTTAAACCTGCATAAATCTCTTAAATGACTCAAATTTCATTCCTCCCCTTATATTTCTTTACACATCTCTGCTACATGTTTAGCCATCTACCAAATTGTTGCATTTCTGAAATGACAATATTTAGTTTATTTAGTTAGTTTTATTGAAGGGTATCATTTGAATAAACTTATGAGACTGTTGCTCTGCTGATTACAGTGTGAAACAGTATAATTTTCCAAACGAAACAATAATTGAAAGTGGAAAGGTGAATATGAGAATGTGTGTGTGTTTGGACGGCTCTCGCTCCAGGTTTCTGTCAAGAGAGAGTGAGTGCTGAGTGTTATTTTTCCAAGTGCACTTAAAAAGCAGCAGGGCATCAAAGGCTCCACTAAGAAGTGTTTTCGCAGACTCAATGATAAGAAGCAGAGAAACACTTGACAACAACTCAGTCTCTCCCTCTGACTTGCTGCATAAAATCTGTTTAATTGGATAGGCTGGTAAAAAGGAAAAAGTCTGTTTTCTTTTTACAAATACATATCCAATAGCCTACCTTTTCCTCCTCTTTTTAATCTTGTCTTTTTATTTATTTATTTTATTTTTATCATGATTGTGTGTTCTTTTTTTTACTATCACTTTGTTTTATTTTTCTTGACTTTTTTGTGTACATAATACTAGTCACTGGATATATCATACAGTTGTTAAAAATCATAATAAAGTTAAAAAAAATGAATGAATAATAATAATAATTGGCTAGGCTGAAGATGCCGAATATACATAAGCATAAGGCTGGTGATATTCTATTCTCTGACAAAATAAAATAATAAAACTTAAGGTGCACTTAGAGCTTTTCCCAGAGCTTTCACCCATATCACACAGATGTTGTAAGCTCAATAGCTGTCATCCACAGTACTTTGGCCTTCAGTTAAGCATGAAAAAACAGTTAATCGTTCAAAAGAAAACATAACTAAGCGGCTTACATGATGAGTTCCCACTCGTAGCTTTTTCTTAGCACCTCGTCTCTTTATCTCTGTTCTCCACTTCTTCCCTTTGTGCTACCTCTCTCTCACACACACTTGAGCTGACTTCCCTTGTCTGCGTTAACCTTTCGCTTGATGACAGCCCTGCATGACATAATCGCCATATCTGTCCTACTCACTATTTGTGTGTGTCGCCGACGTGTGTGTCCTCGTCTGAGGCCCCGTTGGGGGACTCCGGGCGATTTACGAAATGAGTTTTCAGTGGAGTCCAATGGGCTGCTGTCTACAGGTGTGTTAGCCATGGACTATGAGTTTATACTGAAGATAGCAGAGAGGAGACTAAAGGCTGCTTTGGGCAGAGTTGATCCAGGTAAGATACTCTTTACACCAGCAACAGCTGTGTGCATCTGTCCTGAGAGAGAGACTTAAGAGGAGAATAGAGAGAGAGCAGGATAATGACATATACTGCCACTTACTTTACCTCCTAAAGAGAATCACTAATAAGGAAAAGGACTTTCTAGCAATGCAGTCATTGAAATATACAATTTAAGGTATGAACTGTGGTGGTATATTTACTTAACTACACTTTTATTTGGCTTCATCATGATTTAAACTCACCTATTTCATGATCTCTGCAACTTTCCAAAAATGTACTTACAATTAATTTGTCAGTTTCTGATAAACATGGTTAATGGGACATAGAACTTACTTAGAATTACTTTTTTGAATTTAAATTATACGGTAGGTTCAAATATTTTCATAGGGTGTTTGGGTGTTAGACAAAAGAGCCTGAAAAAGACCAAAAATACCAGAGATATGACTGACATTAGAGCTGCAATGATTAATTGATTAGTTGTCAACTTATTAAATTAATCACCAACTATTTTTATAATCGATTAATTGGTTTGAGTCATTTTTTTAAGAAAATAAAAAGTCAAAATCCTCTGATTCCAGCTTCTTAAATGTGAATATTTCCTGGTTTCTTTACTCCTCTATGACAGTAAACTGAATATTTTTGAGTTGTGGATAAAACAAGACATTTGGGGATGACATCTTGGGCTTTGGGAAACACTGATTGACATTTGTCACCATTTTCTGACATTTTATAGACAATCGATTAATCGAGAAAATAATCGACAGATTAATCAACAGGGAAAATAATCACTAGTTGCAGCCCTAACTGCCAGGTTTGGGATGGGCAAAAATTATCCTACAGTTAATCCTATCCAGACAGGATTAAGGGTACTTTCAGGGATTTTAGTGTCAGTTCACGATCACTATGATTCCTGAGCCCAACACAGTTCTTATACAGCTGATGTATTTGGACTGATAATGAGAATATACACACAACAGTAGCTGATAAGTCAGGTGTCACCCACTAGCCTCTGTCAGGAGGACTCTGTGTGTGTGTGTGATGGTCAGATGAGGTCATGACGCGGCCACTAAAGCTGCTCATCTGTTGCTTCCTAAAGACATTTTTGGTCCATGTTCTCATGTGAGTCACGTGGCTGAATTGCCTTTTCATAAACGTATGTGCAAGTCAGTAGTTTTTTCCACCAACTCCTTAAGATCGTCTACTTTAAACTATTACACTTGGAATAGTTTAAAGTACTCAAAAAAAGCTGTGATGGTGAATTAAACATGAGGTGGCAAACACCCCCATGAATACTGTCCCACATGAGTCACTGTACAGTAGGTGGTTGTTCACTGGGCGAGCAAACTCTTTTAATCAGAGAGCACGTTGACCAACACATACCACCAGCTCCAGAGAAAATGTAGGTATTAGCCAATATGATAAAACTGCACAAGGCCTGCTGACTTTTAAAGCTGTATTATTTTTTATTTTTCTCATTATCAACACATGTTAAGACCTAAGCCCTAAACTCACTATTATAACTTTTCTAAAATGACAGTAGAAAGTAAATTCATTGAAGCTGTCTTGGAGGAATTAGCCACCAGGGCAAAATGAGATCTAAAAGGCGTCACCTCTGATAAAAATGCTTTTCATATTGTGTTTTGATGGTTTTACGCCAGTAATTGATACTCTCTGATAAACTCTGCTTTTGTGAAATGAGAATATTGGGGAGCAATTTCACGCCTTTTTGTCAAATCTTAAATGAATTGTAACGCTAACACTCTGTCATCTCAAATCCATTATCCTGTTCTCTCTAAGGCCTCATGGACGCAGCTGTGTAATGCTTATAGAATCAGTGTTTTCAAAGTCCAGGGTGGGCGTGATGTATTTATGCACTTGTACCTGTGAGAAGTGCTGCTCTTAGATCTGTATTGTGGCACAATTTGGATTAGATGCAGTGTTATGTTAGCCTCTCGGGCTGAAAGGGATCCTCACATTTACTGAGCCGCTGAAGTGTTGACATAGTCACTGAGAGGGATTACAGTACACACATGCACACATACTGTATTATACAAGGTGCCTTTAATGCAGCGATGTGGGGGAAACAGATTAGTCAGGGAATTTAGCCTTTATACCCTGCCTATTGTCATGCCACACTATTAAACTTAAAGAAAGAATGAAAAGGGACAGATCTGCTGTATCACCTCAGATTTTGAGTTCGTAAAGCTAGTTTTATTGTAGTCTATGTTACTGGATTTGTTAGTCTTTTGAGTTTTGAGCCAGAAATCACGACTGACCACAACAATACAAAGCTCCTTTTCCAAAAATCCACACCCTCGTCGCCGGTTATCCTCCTCCTCTATCCAACTGTGGACTCTTCTCCACAGAGCGGTGTGAGGAATAACATGTTTTTTTCAGAACAAAATAGCTGAAATTAGGCATTATTTTACTCAGACTATAGCTGATTGGGACCGCTGCCGAGAGAGATAAGCTTAAGTTCTTCTCGCCCAGCGTGTGCGCGACCGTGGGTGGCTCTGAAAACATTCTGCTTTGTCGAGCCTTGAATGCTTAACAAAGTTTTATCTCTTGTCACATTATCTACCTACGCTCTCTGTTCCTGTTATTCAAAGCTAATTTAGTGTCTTATTCAGTCGGCCGACCATGCAGGAGCCTTTGAAAGTACTCATATTGTCACTGTTTTTCATGCTGTAAATAGCAAAAACAAAAACTTGTGTTAAAAAAGTTTGAATCTGTAACACCAAGGGGATTAAAAAGCAACTTAAGTGCACAGTCTTTTGTATGATGCCAAAGTGTTGTGACAGAATTGCCAACACAATCAAACAATGACCCTCCCGAGACGTGACTGACTCATTATACAGAGAGGCCAGCAGTGGTGTCAACATGCAGAGATTCATTACTCATTAAAGGACCAGTACACTGAACTCTGTGCTGCTGGCAGAGGAGCAGTGGGCTGGGAGTTGTGGTTTAGCTGAGATTGAAGGAGTGCAGCTGTTGGGGGAAAACATTTAATTCTAAGTGCTTTCTGACCCAGATCACTGCACTACACTCACACACACAACCCCAAGCGGAAGAGAGAGTAAATGAATTCCTATTGACAGATGCATTATATTCCCCACAGTCAGTACAGTACTATCCATCTCCAGCACTACACTGTATTAAAGTGATTGCACTTGTGTGATTCACATGGGAGACCACTGTTAATATCCTGTTGTATCATGATGATCAGTTCCTAACAGTAATTAAATATTTTATGTGCTATTAAAACAGACATAGCCCTGTATTACTGATGACTTAGAGGGCTGTTATAAATTGCGAGGGGGCACATAAAATAAAATTCATTGATATAACCATGCAATGCTAAATAACAACAACATAAGGAGACTCTTTCAAAAATCAAAGAATACATTTATTTCAGAACGTGGCACTACTGTAGCTGAGCGCTAATTATTTTTTGAACTTATGAACGATTCTCTGTCAAAATCAGCAGGTGGAGGCGCGTAGAAACAACTTTTTTTTGCGGTTCGTAGCTCTCTTTCTCTCTGTGGAACAATCCCAGTGTCCACACTCACAGACTCACAGACTTTGAGGCGCGTTCCCGCAAAGTCCGTTAGGGTTCAGGGCTGTCCCACTGTCAAATCGTCAAGTCCTTGAGGGCTCTCTTTCTTCAGACATATTGAGCCCTTTATGAACACTTTCCGTAAGTCCACATTTCTGCAGACTTTGCCTGAGGGAATTTGCCCACAATTCATAGCGTTGAGACGTTAAACACAGTGTTACCACAGTAACATTAACATTAAGGATTTAACATGGTAGATACAAAATACGTGAAATCAGAGGAATGCAAGCATTAGACTATATTACACACCTGGTTTATTCATCAGTCAGTTCTTTTAATTTTGTTTAATGAAGTTTGACAAATCGAGTAAAGAGCCTGGAAGACGTTCAAATAGGCAGTAAAATACGTAAAATAAAAACGGTAACGTGATATGTCGCCGCAAAGTGCTCTCCCATTCGTATGTATACCATTTCAAGCCCTTGCCGCCTTTCACACTCAACCATTTACCAGGTCCTTAAGTCCATGAGGGTTCAGGGCTTAAGGCCTTAGGGGAGGACATTGGGATCGGTTTCTCTTTACAACCACAAAAAAGCAAGACGGCTAAGAAACCAAACTAAGTGACGTATTCTGTCTGTCCATCGATGTCCTCCGCTCTGTTTCAGTACTACGGACAGCGCCGCACATGTTCCCCCGGCCCATACACACAACAAACAGCGCTGTCCGTGGTCCTGAAACAACCGCTGAACGATAGTCACATGTATCTCGCCTAAGTTTCGAGAAAAAACACAGATACAATTCAGGCTTTTATTCATAAAAATACTATATCAGACTCCAAAAGTTACCTGGGCCCACTTCCGTAGTCCATGGTGATGGCACACACTCTCCAAGTAGTAATTGAATACAGGTGAAAGCTGCAGTCTCATAGAAGTCAGCCATCAAATCCTGTCATGGTGTGTTTGGATAACAGAGAGGATATGATGTGGTATCATGGCAGTCTGCTTGACTGACTGTGCTGCATGATCTATGTAAAGAGAACCAGAAAGCATGAAATAACATGAGCTTTTCATACACTGCATACAGTGAATAATCCCTTTTTTATTTTATGGCTTTGTTGACTTTCCTTATGTTATCTTTTAGATTAATTTCTGTAATTAGATGTTTACCCCTTTTTCTACAGATTCTCAACCCTTCAACATGTTTTCAAGTCCTCCTCCACCTCCAACCAGCTTTGACTCTCAGCACCTCCTTAATTCTAACTTTTGCTTGAAGGATTTCTCCCTTCAGTCTCTGTAGTTATCTCTCCCCTCTCGCTTTCCCTCCTCTCCCCCTCCTCCCATCTTCCTCTGTAGTTCTGACTTTTTGGGGAAAGATCTGGAGCGATTATGTAACCACTCTGACGCAGAAGTATCTCATTTTCAACTCATTTTTGCTTGGAAAATTGTCACTGATGAGTTGAGCCTCCTGCTATACCTGCTCTAGCAGCTGCTTGTGACCTCTCATCTCTCTGAAAATGGAGGGAAATGCCTCAAAACAACTGTAAAAAACAGCTGTAAGAATGCTTCATACAGTCTTTTTACAGTAGGTCACTCTGGAGAGAAGGCAGGGCTAACACAAATTGACTTTCACTGTTGTTACTTCACACCTCAAAGCACCAACAACACCAGGAATATTAGAGCAGCACTTCCTGGGGATATCCCTGTGAAATGTCCCTGAGGATCAAAACAGAGAGCTTTTAAAAGAGAGATCAATAGTAATATGTGAGGTGTTTAGAGGACCACGGTCCATGAAGCCCTCTATTACTGTACAGACACCCTGCTGTTGTGGACAGTCTGAAGTACTTACCCTTGGGGTGTAGACCCATGCGGGGTTGCTTGATATGCAGACAGGAGATCTCTTGATACTGTTTGATATATTCTAAATGAAATAGAGTTCAAATATTCTGCGTGATCTACTTGGATCATCCTCTATTTTTTACTAAAACTGAATTTAAAACCATAGCAAACTGACATGCCAACCTTCATGACTATATGTCACCAAAATGTGGATTGTAACATGTAAAACTAGTGTGATGGCTGGTTTAGAAATGAACCAAACAGGGTTCTGGGCCACAAAGCACAGATAAATTCTCATCACATGACCAATAAGTTGGATATATTACAATATATTGATAACTAAAACGAATATATTTTATTCCCCAGTAGGAAATAACAGAGGAAAATGTAGATCGATCTTTGTTTGCATGTTGGTCACAGAAGATTAACTCTGATTTTGACAAAGTTGAGGGAATGATACACTGTGTTTTAATCCTCAAAATTATGGCAATTGACTCGTGTGTCAGTTTTAAAGATTGTCTGTTTGCCAATGAGAGTCCAGAAACCCTAGCACATCACTTAACATCTGTAATGGCTCTGAATAAATCCTGCAGTGTGTGAGAAGGACGTAGGGTGTCAACAGACAATCTGAGCTGAGGTTACTGTTAGCTGAAGCAGTCTAAGTATTTTAGGGAGTAAAACAAGCCACTTGTTGCACTTTATGCAACTATATTATGGCAACCAAAGTAGGGGAGAGTAGAATGATGCCAGCCAAAACTTAAGTCCTATAAGGTAAAATGGCTCTCATATTTAAAAGGCGTTTTGTCTTTAGTCTTTCCAGATAATCTGTTGTCTCGTCCTCTGTCTTCTGTTCTCTTGCTGCTAATGAAGTCAGCTTCCTTTCCTTTTGGTTTAGTGTCAAGTTTTCCTTTAAAAACCTTTATATATATATACTCAGGCAAGTTTCACTGAGGGCAGTGCTCTCTTTATGTAGGAAAGCCCTGTTTACACTCAGTTACACACATTCACACCTGGAAGCTTAAATTTTCATTTAAGTCAAAATTGCATCGCAGCATCTCGGTCCCACAGTGAGGCTAAGTTTTGGTCCTCATATTGAACCCCATAAACCCTTAAAGCAAGACTATATAGCATTTAAAAGAAGAAATAACACATTCTTCCTTGTTCAAATGAAAAGTTGAATTCATAAGCAATAAAACATAACGTTGCTCAATTCAACTGACTGAGGGGTTACACTGACTATCTGTTATAGCCTTACTTGGTCCGTTATGACCAGTATATGGTAGCTAATGTTAGCTAAAGATCGCTGTGTAACTGATACTACTGTGTCAAATTGCTTCTGTTCTTGCACTGCTGTTAAACTTAATAGTCTCACTTTAAACTAATAATGAAACCTCACTTCCATTTAGATACAGGAGGTAATTGGCAGTAAGAAAATACTCTGTAATTATGCACATATACCTTTTGTCTGGTTGCTAGGTTACAAGGGCTCTTGTGGTCATACTCATTTTCCCCTTTCAGAAAGTTCTACTTGTGATAATAAAGTTTACTTCAGCCACCCAGACTGACAAACTAGTATGAAAGGAACAAAAAGACAGTATATGTTTCACTGTGTCTATCCCTGTGATACACACACATCCCTGTGAACACCCAGTAGATGTTACGTTGTTCACTGGTCTTTGTGCTGCGAGCTAGAGAGGCGTCGGAGGAGATTCAGGATGAGAGAGAAATAGGTATAACAGAGAGGAAGAGGGGAGGGGGATTCAAGACACTAGAGGCAGCAGACGGAGATGTAAGGAAAGAGAGAGGGGAGGTGAATGAATAATTCAGTCTCTCCATTCCCTCTCTCCTCCCCGCTGAGTTGGAGATGTTACAAAGATAGACGAGGAGAGGAGGAAAGGAAAGGAGCTGAAGGGTGATGAGACAAGAGGAGAGGAGTGGAGACAAGAGGAGAAGAGGAAAGGAAAGAAAAGGAGAGGAAAAGGTAGAGGAGAGGAGACAAGGAAATGAGATTTCACAAGAAAGGAGATTAGACAAGAGGAGAGGAGAAAAGGAAAGGAGAAGGGATGAGATGAGATAAAAAATGAGAGGAAACAAGGAGAGGAGACAAGGAACGGAGATGAGAGAAAAATTTGAGAGGAAAGGAAAGGAGATGAGTGGAGGAAAGGAGAAGAGAGGAGAGGAGACAAGGGAGATGAGAGGAAATGATAAGAGGAGAGGAGACAGGGAAAGAAGAGAAGAGAAGGAAATGAGAGGAATCAAGGAGATGAGGAGATACAAGGAAAGAAGATGAGAGAGGGGATGAGAGGAGAGGAAACAAGAGAAGGAGATGAGAGTGGGAATGAGAGGAGAGGAAATGAAAAGAGAGGAGAAGAAACAAGGACAGGATACAAGGAAAGAAGATGAGAGGAGAGGAAACAAAGGGAGGGGACAAGGAAATGAGATGAGAGTGGGAATGAGAGGAGAGGAAATGAAGAGAGGAGAAGAAACAAGGACAGGAGACAAGGAAAGGAGATGAGATGAGAGGAAACAATAGGAGGAGAGGACACAATAAAAGAAGAGTAGCAGAGGAGAGGAGAGGAAACAAGGAGATGAGACAAGGAAAGCAGATGAGATGAGAGGAAACAATAGGAGAAGAGGACATGAGGAAAGGAGATGAGAAGGGATGAGATGACAACAAAAATGAGAGAAGAGGAAAGGAAAGTAGATGAGAGGAGAGGAAAGGAGAAGAGAGGAGACAAGAAAAGAAGAGAGATGAGAGAAAAAAAGGACAGAAGAGAGGAGAAGGAGGAGAGGAAAGAAGGGAAGGAGAGGAGAAGAAACTTGAGTACATGTCTGTGTTGTATAGATTTCAGCAAGTATGTGAGAGAGAGACACAAAGCCACAGACAGAGCAGGAAGTCAGAGACGCAGTTTGATGAATGTAATTGACGCCAGATGTGCGTGTTGTTCTCTCTGCATTCAGCAGGTGTTCTCTCGCTCCGTTTCGGAGATCCACCTGCGTCACTAATCACTCGTTACCTTGGTAACAGTGGATTTCCCCGTGTCTGCGCCTGTGTGCGTGTGGGCGGGTGTCTGAGCGTGAATTATGACTCATCCTGCTCGGTGCAGAGTGGCTATCCTCACACTCCTGTCTGGGGAACACCCACCCACATCTGTTACCTCCCTGTCTGTTTCTCTTTCTCCTCTCCTGTCGCTCCATCTCTCGTCTCTCTCTCCATCCATCCTTCCCTCGCTCTCAACTCTTTTCTTTCTCTCTTCTGCTGCCCAGACTTTGCAGATATTTGGCTAAATGTGATGTTTACCTGTTGCTCACTGTGTTTGTTCAGAGCAGGAGAGGAATACGCTAATTAGCATCATAGTCACCATGATCAAACAAAGAGCGCCACCTACCGAGATGCTGTTTGATAGACAAGCTATCCCCGGCAAAGTCTAGCTTTTATTGATGAAATGCAGTATAAATGAAGCCTAAATCCTTGTGGACCATACCTACGACCAATGACACCAGGTTAATCTGTCATTTAAAGGAATAGTTGAACATTTTGAGAAATAAACGCTTGTTACTTTAAGAAAGGGAACAACTGATTTCCCTAAAGTTTGAACTATTCCTCAGCAGTTTGGTGAGCTATTAGGTGTTATAAAGTTATAGAACTGAAGTTAACCTCCAGACATAAAGTACACAAAAGTATGTACTTTTCAAACAAGTGCTTCACATAAGGCAACAAAATTGACAGTGTCGTGAGAAAATGTTCCCTGTCTTGGCTGAAGCACAGGCCCTCTATTGTACTGAATATCTATGAGCTTCTTGGTGAACATACAGAAAACAAAGATCAGAACCAAACAGTCATCTTCGTCCTCCCACATGCAACATGTTCTCCCAAGGTAGTCGAGCAGTTTTGGTGCCATAACTGCACAATTACTTTTTTTTTTTTTTTTCTCGTCGGCGTAGGCACCGCTCCTTTTGTTGGTGTTTGAGAACAAAGAGAGACTAAATGCTATTGTTTTTGGCTGGTTCATTGGGTTTATTCACATTAGTTTGCTTTGAATTAAGAACTCTGAAGCCCATAGAGGCTGTAGACACCAATAACAAAACGTACTCAGCAACCATTCCTGCCCATTTTGCTTCAAAATTGCGTGTTGTTAGAAACCTTTTTTTTTTTTTTTTTAATTTTCATCACAAACAAAAAAAGTAACATCTACAGACAGACTCACAAACATAGCAACCCCACATACAGAAAACAAGCATAAAATAAAATTAAAAAAATAATTAAAAATAATAATAATAATAACCTTTTTTAACCAGGTGTCTGTTCCCAAATGGGACACTTGTACGCTTGATTTTTGGCCTGATGTCACACCAGAGGGGCATTTGAGCAGCACTGCTATAGGACAAAACTGAACCCTAAACCTGCACATGAAAGGTCCTATTTTTTCTGCATGAGGAAACTGTTTTCACATAACTGTAAGATCTGTGACTCCATTGGTCTCTGAACGTTAATATCCCAGGCATAAGTGAACTAAGCAGCTCAAGGCCAGCCTAGTAGACACCAATCTGACATTTTCAGTCCTGATAGCGATACCTGGGCTTTGGGTATCGGCCGATATACAGAGTACCGATCCAATACCATAAGCAGTTTGCCTCACTCTGTGGATGTGACTGGGATCATTTTTTATGTGCAACATCAGGATTGACTTAAACATTGCTTTCCTAACTAATAAATATATAAATATAAATTTACTGAATTAATCTTTATTATTAGAATGACCAGCAACTTGATAAAAAAATCTTCAAAATTAACAGAATTACAGTTCAAGTGTAAACCTTTATAATACAGCAACAATTTTTATCAACACAATTGTTAATGTAATTGTTACAAATTGTCAATAAATAACACGCCAAACGAACCCTCCTTAAAATCTCAATTAAAACTATATAGATTAATACAAATATAGTTTACTGTGATACTGCATTGATCTGTCCATCCCTAGTGGTCATGAAAGCATCTTGAAGACTGATAGAAAAGTTACAGAGCAGTGGCAAGTACAAAGTGAGCAGTGTGTGAAATCAAAATGCATTCAAGGATGTAGAGAAGCAGAGTAAAAGAGAGGGAGGTGGATGAGTGCTGTTGTCTTTTACTGCCTGTAGAGGGCGCTGCTGCCTCTGTGCAGACCCAGAGGAACATTGTGCAGACACATGGACATGCAGGGAAGCTTGAAATAGAATGGAAAAGAATAGCAGTGTGTGTTTGTGCATTTTCTTTCATATATATGCACACTATTGCATATTTCAGTTTACTTGCGTGGGTGTTGTCTTGCAAACCGTGTACTATGAAGCAGAAAGATATGGGATGAGCAGAGTTTTTTTTTTATTTGGAGTGGATGGATGTTGGAATAAGTGGATGGAAGAGGGACGAGGCGCGAAGAATTTTTTCTTTTGAAGTTTAAGAGCCGTGTCCCACCTTCCTCCAACGCTATAAAAAGCAGCAGAGGAGATGAATTTTAATGTAAATGAAGCTTTGATTTATTCATAACTCCTTCACTCGGACTGACCTGGATAAAACGGCGTACACACACCCTCACTCCTCACACACACACACACGTCTTTCTTTGTTCCCTTTTTATTTCTGCTGTCTGGGAGAAAGACAAGCAAGGGCGAAGCAGTTTGTTGCTTTCTGTGTGGAAATAGTTGTGTTGTCAGCAACATTAGAGACAAAAGCAGGAAGGCCTGTCGAAAGATTCTGAGTTTACCTGGTGAAATAGGACAAAAGATGAAGATCTAGGGTGACAAACTGCTGCTGTTGCTATGAGTCTTTGACGATAGGCCCAAGCTAAGCAAAGTATATCAGAACAGATATCATAAAAACATAATGGCACTGACATATTTTCAGTTCTCAAAAAGAGCAACATCTGATAAACTCTTGTCTGCATTCAGAACTCCATTTGGTTTGTATAGCGTTTAAGGGGTTTTCAGTCATTCATGCTTTTATCTTGTCTGTGCAGGAAGCCCCACGCTGTTATCATTATGTACCACACACAGTGAACAACCGCTGTGTTATTGATGTACAACTGTTATCAGTGAACTCCTATTGTTGGGCTCATGTTCTTAGACACGCTCTGGTGCCACCTAGCGGGCAAGAGGGAAGACGTGCATCATATTTCTGTGATGCCTTGGGAGAAAACTGTCTGTCTGAGTGTGTGTGCGTGTGTCACACACACACACACACACACACACACTCACACACATAAAGAGGTGGAAGAAAGACAGTGGTTTCTGAGAGAGAGAGGCTGTTCGCTGTCCATGGTGCTGAAATATTTTTGCTTAAAGTGTTCTGACCTGCTTCTGACATCACGAAGCCTCAAAGCGACATCCGATTATTTTTTAATCGCATCGGTTTCACCCGCTGCACTCAAGTCCTTTTTTTGGATCCACACGACACAGACAAAAATAGTTGAGAATGGATAGGACTTTCATTTATTCAGAATAGTTTTAAACCCAATCAAGTAACACAGTAAAATCAGGCTACAAACTACTGGTAATATATTAATCTTACATCTTATTTAATTGTGATATAATTACTTTTATTGTAAGCCTTTTTGAATGTATCCTCACTTCAATCTTAATCTGTGATGCAGCCTAACACACATTGTAACAGTTGTAATATAGAAACAATCTATATTGGTATCAAAAGGCTTTATCCCCTTAGGAAAATGATTGCATATTGAATGACAACCTATTAGACAGTGAGATATCTTATATGCAAAGTTGACATTTGGGACGGACAGTGATGGAAATGGTTCCACCCTTTGGACACTTGAATGTGATATTCCAAGTAAATTTCATGCACCCTGCCTTTAAAAAAAAAAGAAGATAAAATCCACACGGCCAAAACCGTCCATTATTCATAATAAGGACGGATAGATTGGGAAAAGGTTTTGGGATTATCTTTTGATATGAGTTTCCCCGCAGAAGAAAGGGAAAATTCATTTCAGCGGTCTTTGTGTCCAGCTGGGTCCAAGCCCATGATTTATTCTGGAGAGATGGCTGACCTACAAAAGACACATTTGTGCTGGCTTGTTGAAATCTTGGCAAAACTTTAATCAGAACTTTTAAAGAAATAATAATACTTTGTTAGACTTTTTTGTGTCTGGTTGTACATAATACAGTGAATCAAAGCATTCTAGTGCACTTGATTTAATAATTGTTAAACACACAGTACACCTGATACACTGTTAAGAATTTCCCAGTAAAATAACAGTAAAGAACTGGCAGCAGGGTTGCCTTTATGTTACTGTAAAATTAACATTATTATACTGTCGCTGAAATTTACAGCTTTGTACTGTTAATAAAAAATACAGTTTGAACTTTATTAATTTCACAGTATTTTACAGTTAATTTACTGTTTAAAGATACATTATATAGCTGTTTTTCACCTTTCTGTTACATTATCGTACTGATTTGTTTTAATGCACTATTTAGGTTTTTACATACATTTTAATAAACATTATTTTTTGCCTAGATGAATAGACTTAGCAGGTTACAGACATAGAAATAGTCACACTAAATACAATTAAAGGCACTTGTTAGGAATAAGGCTATAATAGACTTGTTGACACTTTTCCCAAAATGTCTGTCTATAGCTGCTACAAGCACAGAATGCAAACCATAACAACATGTGAGTGAAGAACAGAGCTAATTCACTGATTTTACAATCATGTACAATGTACAAGCCTCACATGTGCAGACCAGGTCCAAGAATTAAAAAAATACTGCATGAAACTGTTACTGATGATACTTTAGACAGTTGATCAGCAGTAAAGTGATATTTTTAAGAATGCATTATAGTTCAGTTAAAAAACGGCCTATGAGCGTAATTTAACAGGTTTTCTTTTGTATTAACAGTAAAGCACTGTTTTTAGCAATAACAGGTTAATACTGTTGAAATCCTGCTGTAAATTAACAACAATTGTTTACAGTGTATGCAATAATCTAAGGACTGCAAGGTCACAGTTGTGATGGACTGAAATGTCTCTATTGTACGTGTTTAAATGTATTGACACTGCTCTGAAGGCCTGCAAACAAAAGCTATTTCTATGTTGTAGTTGGATGTGGGCTCTCTGCCCCAGTCATTTCTGGAGGACTAGAAAAGGTAACTTGTTTGTACAGGCATGCATCCCTCTTCCATGCCATATATGGAGCAGTGCCCGTGAAAGTAGTGCATTGTGTCACGATGAAGTCAGATGAGCTTTAAATGGTGCCTTCCAGGGTTATGGGATATTTCAGAAGATATGAAACAACCCATGGCAGTTATGCAAAAAAATGTTGTTGACACCTTATAGTTGCCCCACTTTAGCAGAAAGTCACTTATTTGAACATTTCATAACCTTCATTAATGATGTTTAATGTTTGTGTGACATGAATGTCATATAGGGAAAACAAGACACATACTGGACCATAAATCACTGCACATTCACTTGTATCACCATATCTGAATTACTGTGTGGAAGTTTGACAGTAACACTTATAAAAGCAACTTACAACCATTATGCATACTAAAAAAGAGAGCAATCAGGATAGTAAATAATGTGGGATATAGGGAACACACGAACACACTGTTTTTAAAGTCACATGCATTGAAATTCATGGATTTGGTCAAATTTAAAACCGCAATAATTATGTTCAAAGCAAGACATAATTCACTTCCGGGCTATATTCAAAAAATTTTTTGTGACAGGGAGGGGGGTTATATTATAAAAAAAAGCATTGTGTTCGTACAACAAAGAAGAGTGTGTATTTCAGTCTGTGGGGTGGATTTGTGGAATGGGTTAGGTGATGGGTTGAAGCGGAGCACAAATATAAATCACTTTAAAAAGCTATACAAAAAATATATTTTTGGGAGGTATATGGTTGAGGAAGAGATGTGCATTAAAGACTGTAAATTATAATCTAAAAATTTGTATTTAAATGATGATGTGCTTTGTGTATTGTAATGTATTGTTGTTGTTTTTTCTTTTTTCTTATCTGGACCTTGAGTCTGTAATAAAGTTTGAATTGAATTGAAATTATCAACTGTGGAGGCACTGGTATAGTTCTTTATTTGTAAGACATTGATGTATGTATATATATTTTTAATATTTATATTTTTAATATCTTTGACTTTTTATAGTGCTTTCTGTATTGTAATGTATTATATGTAATGTATTGTTTTTTTCTTATCTGGACCTTGAGTCTGCAATAAAGTTTGAATTGAACTGAAATGATCAACCCCCTTCTGCTCCCACTAGATAAAACTGGTCCGATTCGGTGCACCAGGATGTAGGAAATTTCCGAGCAGGCAGTGAACGCATCCACATTATATCCACCGGTGCAGATTCATCAGGAAGTCGTCCGTCTTCTTATTAGAATTAAGAGGAAATAAAAGGTAAATATGTACACTTTAATGTTACATTTTAACTGCTTTTGTTGTTGACTTTCATGACAATGTTTTGCCACCACATATTACATCTATTTATCAGTCTAAAAGTGCAGTTTTCCTCCCTCAGCAGAGCATTTGTTGAACATTAGAAGCTAAAGGTGCCGGTGAACTCATATCTGCTGCTATTTTACCACTTTCTATTGTACCTGAAGTTCTGTAAGACATGTTTGAGTCGTGCATATTAACCCGCATGTAAGAATGACTTCACATCTCTAAATATGAATGAATTGCAATAGGATTTGTGCTCTTTGATGGCTAGCTGGGAGTGCTAATCCACCCATTTCCGCATAGCTGATAGTCCGCCCTGCTTCATGTCATAGCTTGTTCCGTATAATCTCAATGCTGCAGCCAATTCTCTTATTAAATGCTTTGATTATGCTTGTGTTTTTATTTATATTTGATATACAAAAAATGCATTTGTATTGATTTATTAGCAATAATAGCTGTTTCTTGTAAAAAAAAAAAAGAGAGAATCCTAGTACCAAACCCCATTCACTAATCTGGCAAATTTGAATTGCCTTGCTGATAATCAAATATAATCATGTTAGAAAATAAAAGTTAAGATTTTTTTCTGAATAAATACCCTCTTGTTGAAAATTCGGCATATAATTTATCACCAAGCAGCACTTAATTTCATTATTTCATTATTATTATTGAGACCTTTATTTATAAGAATGCACTGTTTTCCTTGAGGCAATACAACATTAAAATGACACAATTTTGAACGGAGTTTGGCTTGGTGGTTTCTCCCTGCAAGAGAGTGCCCATCCCACACAGTGCATTTGATGTTTTTAAGAAAATTAGTAGATTTATTTCAAGCTAGTGTTTTTCTGTATACCTGATATATAAAAAATGCATTTGTATTGATTTATTGGCCATAACAGCTGTTTTCTTGTAAAAAGAGAATCCTAGTCCCAAACTCCATTCACTAATCTGGCAAATTTGAATTGCTTTGCTGATAATCAAATATAATCATGGTAGAAAATAAAAGTTAAGATTTGTTTCTGACTTAATACCCTCTTGTTGAAAATTCGGCATATAATTAATAACCAATTTTAATCACCAATTAATTTCAATTTTCCAGCTTCTCAAATGTCAAGATGTGCTGCATTTCTGTTATATTATTACTACATTTTGTAGTCCAAACAATTAATCTGTTAATAGAAAAAAAAAAAATAAATAAAGATACTACTGTATATATTGTTAAGAAAAAGCCCTAAAGCCACCATTACTCGTAGTTACATCGAAATAAAACCCAATATTAACACTAATTCAATAAGTAATTCAAATATAATCATGGTAGGAAACAAAAGTTAAGATTCTTTTCTGACTTAATACCCTCTTGTTGAAAATTCGGCATCCAATTTATCACTAAGAAGCACTTAATTTCATTATTATTATCGAGACCTTTATTTATAAGAAGGCACTGTTTCCTTGAGGCGACACAACATTAAAATGACACAATTTTTGAACGGAGTTTTGCTTGGTGGTTTATCCCTGCAAGAGAGTGTCTTGTGTATATCTAATATATAAAAAAATGCATTTTTATTGATTTAATGGCCATAACAGCTGTTTTCTTGTAAAAAAGAGAATCCTAGTCCCAAACCTCATTCACTAATCTGGCAAATTTTAATTGCTTAAAATGACACAATTTTGAACAGAGTTTGGCTTGGTGGTTTCTCCCTGCAAGAGAGTGGCATGTATCGGGGATAATTGCTCCCATCCCACACAATGCATTTGATGCTTTTAAGAAAATGAGCAGATTTGTTTTAAGCTAAGAAGTCTAATTGTGTTAATTTGTCTCTTGATTTTGTTTTCCCTTCTAGCAACAATGAATGTCGATCATGAAGTAGAGTTGTTGGTGGAGGAGATTGAGCGACTCGGGAGTAAAAGTGAGTCCGTGCTATGATTCTGTATAGGAGGATTTTGTTTTTGAAGTACTTTGGCATAGCTGAACAATTTTTGAAGCCCAGTTCATGCCACGAATTGGACCATAAACATGCAATCATGTGATGTTGATCAGTAGTTCTAGCTCACCGCTCATAATGCTGGAAACATACCAGGTCACGCTGCGCTCACTGTTCACTTGCTTGTTTGTAGTCTCAAAATAACTCTTTAATAACCTTTTTTATTCTCTTTCTTTGGGGCTAATGCTGCATTCATGTCATATTGGGAATTTCGGACAGCTACGATGTCACCCACTGGTTGAACATAATGAAATTGGTGGCAAAGTTACTGCAAAGCCACCTAGTGCTGAAACGATTAGTCACTTAATGGATTAGTTGATCGGCAGTAAAATAAGCAGCAAAAACTTAATACTCAATTATTTATTTTCAATTTTCCAGCTTCTCAAATGTCAAGATGTGCTGCATTTCTCAGTGTTATATTATTGTAAATTAAATATCTTCTTCCACAGTTTTCTGACATTTTGTAGTCCAAACAATTAATCTGTTAATAGAAAAAAAAAATCAAGATACTACTGTATATGTTGTTAAGAAAAAGCCTTAAAGCCCCCATTACTCGCAGTTACATTGAAATAAAACCCAATATTAACACTAATTCAATAGAAGTGGGGGCTAAAATTGATTCCCCTATGTATCACAATGTCTGTAATAGCCCTATAATTCAATATATTAAGCCAATTAAAAAGGAGTTGAACACTTTATATGTTTGGTTTCACCTGTTAATGAACTACTTGGCTAATTTTGGCTTAATTCCCATTCATCTGGTGTGATTTCAAGGCTAACACTGGGGGAAACTTCTTCGAATAATGCATGAACGCTCAGCTCAATATTACCTTTTAGATATTAATCCGTCTTGTTTGGAAATAATTCATCAATCTGTCTCTTATTCCAGATGCTAATGGTCAATACACCGTGACATTTGGGGTCTTATTTAACGATGATAGGTGTGCCAACATCTTCGAGGCGTTGGTGGGCACCCTGAAGGCCGCCAAGAAGAGGAAGAAGGTCGCCTACGAGAGCGAGTTGCTTCTACAGGGCGTCCACGATAACGTTGAAATCGTCCTGATCGTGGATGAGGCCAAAGTTTGAACCAGATGACCTTCTAGCAACTCGCCGAATCCTCTCAAACACTGAGCTTCTGCAGCGTACCGGCTTTGTCACTGAACTTCTGTTTTTCAGTTCTTCATGTGCAAGGTTCGGTATTTGAAATTCAAACATACTTACATACATACATACATACATACAGTACACTTACGGACCCGACTGGCATGTTTGCATATGATTTCATTTGATTTCACTTTGCCAAACAGTATCACAAAAAGTTATTTTGAGAATATTTTGGGTTTTCAGGGACTGATTCATAGGAAAAAATGGTGTTTCTCTCTTCCTCAGGCGCTGCAATGTCATTTTGATACACTTTTAAGACTATAAACGCACAAATCAGGAATGTAATAGTTTGTGTAACGCATCCATTTGGGTATTTTTTGTTAGTTTTTGGAGAAATTACAGTATTTTACAGTATCTTGATCGTGTCAGGATAATAGACACAAAACTTTGACAAAGTTGTTCACATTTTTAATTGGAGCACTCTGATCTTGACAAATAGTTTGTAATGGATACTTGTTTTTAAAGCTGCACTAAATCCTCCCTTTATCAGCCTCAAGTGGCAATGGGAGTTGGGACCTCATTACCTAGATATCATGTAATGTGTTTTCACATTGAATCTAGTGCAGCTTTAAGATGACGGGTAGATTGTGTCACCAAATGGCATCCATTTATTGTTTACATGAGCCGTTTCTCTACTACCTCTTGTGGACTTTGTAAAAAGACCTCATTAGACCAGTGCTTTTGGAAATGTAAGAACAATTCCTTCATAGAAACTACGAAGAAAAGTGCATTTCAAGAAAGACTTTTGCACCTTTTTGTACTCGTCGCAATCTGCTACAGTAGTTTTTATTCCATCTTTTTACACGTGGTCAATTTTCTCTGCTAAACAAACTCCAAAACTTGCCTTTCGTAAGAAAACAGTTGATGAGCAAAATGGCGAATGTATTTCTCGTGCAATTTGTATTAGTGTATAATAATTACAGGATGATTGGTGCCAGGTGGAAAAGATGAATTTGTGATGTTTCTCAGGACCAAATCGACACAACCAAAATATGTTTAATAATTGTCCTGTAGTTTAAATTAGGTGTCTTACTTGTGACACAAGACGTGCATTTATAGTTTTATTAGTTTATTTTTTATTTTATTTTACCACTGTTTGTTCTGTACTGTACTTCAAATGATACTTGCAGATCAGACGTGATCATTTCGCTTGGTTTCAGCAAGCAGTCCGAGCTTTGTATGGAAGCCCAAAGTGGTAAAAAATTTAAGAAATAAATAAGCATTATGAAATTAATAATCACATGAATAAATACAGACAACATATGAAATAAAATAATACAATAGATATATTTTTTTTAAAACTCAGATCAATATTATGAAATACCTCATCCTGATTTTTTTCACGATAACAATTCAGGTAATTTTTATTTAATTCCAGCTGTTTTTATTTCAAAATGTCCTTTTCATAAAGTCTATTTTTACTAAAAAAAAAACGACTTTTTCCAATTAACCATTTTATTTCAAAATCCCATTGATCATCACAAAGAATTTGGTATGGCAGATACACCTACGTGATTGGCTGTTCACTCCTTCAGACCAAAGCAACAGCCAATCACATACCTCGCTCCATCTGTTTTTTGATTCACAAAAACTTTGTGATGAAATGTGGCTTTGATATTTGGGTCATTGGGGGGGAAAAAGACTATTTTGAAATAAAAATTTAAATAAAATTTAAAATCACCTGTATAATAAACATTATGTTGAAAAGAAGCGGAATCAATTAACACTTCATAAACTGAGTTTTAAAAATGTTTTGGACTTTTAACAATTTAATGGTTCAAAATGTCATATTTTGTCAATATTTATTTCATAATATATTATTTGTTTAATTTTGACCACTTTGGGCCTCCATAGATTTTGGTAAGTGGCTGCAGTTATTCGAATGTGAGAAGAAAGATTTGTCTTGGACAACAATCTCCAAATATTTAGCCTGAATGTAACATCTACTGTTGTGCTCACCTGCATAATATCATATTACAACGACGAGAAGCGAGCTATCAGCCATGTGAGACCACGCCTCATCTGCAAGTTTTATAAGACACATTCACTGCTGTTGTATAAACCTGGCTAAATCGTTATGCTCAGGTGTTGGCGGTTTCAGTTTGACTTGAATTATGTGCTTTTTTCTGAACCCAATAGGAGATTGTTCTCTAAACAGCGTTGTTGGTATAAATGGATCCAAAATGTATTGAAATGAGGAAAACTGAATGAGCTTAATCGTATGCTAATTATGAATGATGCTGAAATGTAGCCTAGAAAACAAAGTAATCATCAGAATACAAAATAATAGGCTAAGTAAGTCTGAAAAGTTATGGAGTGAGGAAAAAACATGCTGCTTGCATCACTGTCATTTTGGATTATCCTGCTGTGTGTTGCACTGGACTGAGCTGAACACAAATGCAAATTACAGCACAAGTTAACACTTAGCAAGAGGAGAAAGTTATGATCAGAGCAGTGCCAATACCTCAAGCCATTTTCTGTGAGCTCGTGGGATGCCTGCATGATGTGTTCATGTGCGTCATTACTGTCTTTTTGTATTGGCAATAACACGTTCCTAAACGAACTAAGGTTTCTGTTTCTGTGGAATACGCTCCGACGAATAAAATCTTTACACTTGAAGCCTTGAAGCTGCTTTGCTGTGTGTTTTTTCTGACGTTACACTGTATTTATTTGTTAAAAAATCTGCCACATTGACTCTGGGCATACTACATTGTTGCATGATTGGAATGTGTTGATTTGTTATGGCCATGAAAAAGCTGATATTATTTTATTTGTGTCATTTGGTTAAAAAATCTGCTATGAATAGAGTAGATTTTGGTTGTCAAAGTACTGTACTCAGCAGCTTTTGAATCACACTTCATGTAACTGGTTTACTCCTGTTTTTAAGAGCCACTATAGTGCGTTTTGGTGCATGAAGATTGTGGTATCAGCATAAAAAAAGGTAGAAATATTACTGCTTGTTGTGTTGGATGTAAGCCGAATTGGAGAGCAGCTGCTGTTTTGTAAATCATCTTTGGTATTTTGTTTTTAACAGGTTTCAACAGTACCCAATAAGCAAGAAATCTTTAAATCGTAAGATTTATGAATGGAGTCTGGCTCTCTGATTACCTCCAGGAAAAAAGTATTGCTTTCTTTAGTCTTGTCATACTTTTCATTCACTCTGGTGTTCAAATATTTGGTTTAAATTTAAACACCATTGATTGTTATACTTTGATTTATCTACAACCTGTTTAAAGTACTGATTTGCTGCAAAGCTCCAGTTACCTCACAGGGATTTTTTGGGATCAGCGCCCAGGCTGGTGAAATGTGTGCTGTCATAACAGCTAAATAAGACAGTGATGCCTCCCCACAGGTATGTGATGCTGATTACTGCTTCTCATCAACTTCTTGTATCAAAACTGAGGCTGCTGCTGCATTCAGGTACTGTGGGAATATCTGACACATATTACAGTAGATCATTTGCATTGTGATCAGTGATGGAAAAGAGACCATTAAATAAAATGTTAAGGTACTTATACTTGAGTATTTCCATGTTATACGGCCTTACACATTTACTCCACTACATTACAGATATATTGTACTTTTTTACTCCACTACATTTACTACTGACAGCTGTAGTTACTAGTTACTTTGCAAAATAATATTTTACGTACATGACTGTATATAATATGAAGCATTGTTAAAGACTTACAACAGTATATAAAGCATAGAGAGTACTATATATATATATACATACATATATATATACATACATATATATATATACACATGCATATATATCTATACATATAGATATAGATATACATATATATCTATATATATACACAAATATATACATATATATCTCTATATATACACACATATATACATATATATCTCTATATATATACACATATATATACATATACATACATATATGTGTATATGTATATATATATGTGTATATATATACATACATATATATGTATGTATATATATACACATATATATACATATATATACATACACATATATATATACATACATATATATATACACATTTATATATACATACATACATATATATATACATATATATATATATACATATATATACACACACATATATATATATATATACATATATATACACATATGTATATATATATATGTTATGTTTTGTTGTGTTTGTTATGCTATGTTTGGAAAAAAAAAGAATAAAAAGAATTCCCCCCCCCCCCAAAAAAAAACACAAGCATTTGAAGCTGTAACGTCCGAGCTTTCCCACAGGGTGCTTGAACGCATCATAAATGGTAGACGGGCCGATTCAGGGGGGCGGGTCCTCGTGACGTCAGAGGGGGGTGGAAGAAAACAGCAGAGCAGGAATCAAAACAAGACACGGACACGCCTTCGCCGTTAAAGGTTATAGCAGCTAATTCTTTACACAAGTGCTGCTTGTCCAGAGCTGCTGCTACTAAAAAGCCTCACCTGTATTCCACGAGGACACCACACAACAACAACAACAACAACAACAAAGAGAGAAAACACTGCAAACAATAACAAGCAAGCACCACCTGCAGAAATGGAGTCCACAGAAATGTCAGACAGCAGCAGCAGCAGCGTTGACAGCAGCAGCAGCAGCAGATAGAGGCCGAAATAATAACACCAAGACATCCGAAACACCTGGTGCAATGCCCAACCAGAAGAACAACAAGGGAAAGAAAAGCAAACGCACTAACAGCAGTGGAGATGAGCAGGAAAATGGAGCCTGTGCGGCCCCACCTCAGGCTGCAGCTGCTGCTGCTGCTGCTGCACCCAGACACCCAGAGCACTCGAGTGGTAAGAAAAGAGAGGAAACACAGACACACAGACATGTAGAAGTTTACTGATGTGATGCTGCCTTCCTGTGTAAGCTCTGTGCGACTGTGACATGCATGCACTGCGACGTTGCAAATGCACCTTTCACTTCTTTTTCCACTCTGCAGAAGAGAGAACACTGCACACCAAACTTCTGTTTAAAAATGTACCAATTTAACGCTTACTTGATTGTCGTGCACATAACAACGCTGTGCATGGTCGATCACGACTTGAGGCCTTGTGTGCATGGAGTGTTTTTTTCTCTGGTGAACCAGCAAGTAGCTTAGCACTCAACTGCATTGCAATCTCGGTTTGTGTAACTGGTTTTACACTGTATTTTAAGCTCCACTGTGGTTGTGTTTTGCTGCAAGAATATTGTTGAATATTGGTGGAACAGCAGCTGTACAAGTTGAAATATCACTGAAACAGGTGGTGCTTGGTGTGTGGGATGTTAGCCGAAGTGTAAAGCAGTTGTTTGTGTTTTCAAAAATAGTCTTTAGTCTTGTTTTAACACGTTTTAGGAGTGCATAATGAGCAAGACATGTTTAAATTGTCACATTTATGAATGGAATTTGGCGCGTCGAGCTACTCTTGCAAAAAAGAAGCATTACCACCTATGAGAATAGTGCTCCTTGTTGTCAAATGCAGCCTCAGTGAGTGTTAACGACACAATTGGAACCAGCAAGTAGCTTAGCACTCAACTGCATTGCAATCTCGGTTTGTGTAACTGGTTTTACACAGTATTTTAAGCTCCACTGTGGTTGTGTTTTGTGCAAGAATATTGTTGGAACAGCATGCATGCAAGTTGAAATATCTCTGAAACAGGTGTTGCTTGGTGTGTGGGATGTTAGCCGAAGTGTAAAGCGGTTGTTTGTGTTTTCAAAAATAGTATTTAGTTTTGTTTTAACACTTTCGAGGAGTGCCCGATGAGCAAGACAATGTTAAATTGTCACATTTATGAATGGAATTTGGCGCGTCGAGCTACTCTTGCAAAAAAGAAGCATTACTTGTTGTCAAATGCAGCCTCAGTGAGTGTTAAACGACACAATGTAGCACTTATTTGAATTCACATTCACACCCACGTTAATAATCGATGGCTGTTGTTACATTTTGGTGTGCAGGTTACTTTAAGCAGGCCTCAGCTGTCTCTTCCTGAAGCGCACCTTGTACACACAGTGGTTGTGGCCTTCCTCAAGAGGTAATACTGACAACTCACCGCTTGTGTGCGCACTCAAGTTCAACTTCGTCCCATACAGAGAAAAAAAAAAAATTCACCCTGCACTTTTTAAATGAGGTACAAATAAATTTGGTTTAAAACAGCATCTCAGAACATTTATATAGGTTATTGCTCTTTAGATATTACGGATGTAATATCTCCTGAGTCACTTTATGACATTGTTATAAAACTTTTATTAAAGACTTGTTATACCTACATTGCTGTAAAAAGGTTTAAATGCACTAAAGTTGTATGTATATTTATTTTTCAGTGGTCATTATTAGGGCTGTCAAAGTTAACACGATAGTAGCGCAAGCGATTACGCAAACGATATTTCGGAGGTTGTAGCAGGCTCAGTTTTAAAGGTCCCATATTGTAAAAAGTGAGATTTTCATGTCTTTTATATTATAAAACAGGTTTAAGTGCTGGATTAGTACTGGTAAACTATCAAAACACTCAATATACGGAGAAATACACGCAGACCGTATGCAGAAATTGTGTGTTTGAAACAAGCCGTTAGGATTTCTGTCCATTTGCGATGTCACAAATATACAATATTTAAACCATTACACGGTTTTAAACATAAACATTGTAAATGTGTCCCAGTTTATTTCCTGTTGCAGTGTATGTGAATGACATCAGCTGACAGGAAGTAAACATGGACCCAAACTGTTGCCTAGCAACGCAATTCCATTGCAATTCCGTTGAAATGCACTAAAACGGAGTGTTTCAGACAGAGAGTAAATACAGGTATATTCAGGCAGACAGTATGAGGAAAATAAAGTTTTTTTTGAACATTACGGCATGTAAACATGTTCTAGTAGAAACCCAAAATACAAGTATGAACCTGAAAATTAGCATGATATGGGACCTTTAAAGCTAGAGTAAAGATGGCATCATATCATCTAGAAAAAACCTAATGAAGCTGTTGGTATCATGTCATAGTAGCTTGTCAGGAAGGAGGTTAAATAACGCTCAAAACTTAAGCTAAATTTTGGGCGAGGAAAAACTGTAATGGCCTTTTTCAAAGGGGTCCCTTGACCTCTGACCTCAAGATATGTGAATGAAAATAGGTTCTATGGGTACCCACGAGTCTCCCCTTTACAGACATGACCACTCTATGATAATCACATTCAGTTTGGGGCGAGTCATAGTCAAGTCAGCACACTGACACACTGACAGCTGTTGTTGCCTGTTGGGCTGCAGTTTGCCATGATATGATTTGAGCATATTTTTAATGCTAAATGCAGTACCTGTGAGGGTTTCTGGACAATATTTGTCATTGTTTTGTGTTGTTAATTGATTTCCAATAAGAAATATATACATACATTTGCATAAAGCAAGCATATTTGCCCACTCCCATGTTGATAAGAGTATTAAATACTTGACAAATCTCCCTTTAAGGTACATTTTGAACAAATAAAAAATGTACGATTTATTTGTGATTAATCACAATTAATCATGGACAATCATGCGATTAATCGCCATTAAATATTTTAATTGATTAACAGCCCTAGTTCGATCTATTACTTTTTCTTCTCAACTGCATGTTTCCCAAAATTTCTAACTATTCCTTTAATAATTTGATGGAGCATGTCTTACGCAGCTAGGGCAGCGTCAAGTTTTCCTCCTTCTTCAGTGTTTAACGTTGCATTCATCTTAACTTTATCCTTAGGCTTTTCCACTGGATTTTTGCAATTTAAACAATTGCTGTTTGTTATGTTGTTAATTGATTTCCAGTAATAAATATATACTGTACCTACCTTTGCATAAAGCAGCATATTTGCCCACTACCATGTTGATAAGAGTATTAAATACTTGATAAATCTCCCTTTAAGGTACATTTTGAACAGATAAAAAAAATGTGATTAATTTGCGATTAATCGTGATTAATCATGAACAATCAGGCGATTACTAAACTGCATGTGATTTTCATAAAGTGGGCATTTCTGTAAAGGGGAGACTCGTGGGTACCCACAGAACCCCATTTTCATTCACATATCTTGAGGTCAGAGGTCAAGGGACCTCTTTGAAAAAAGCAATTTTTCGGCTGCAGCCCAAAATAAATAAAATGTATATTTCCTTTTCAGGACAGTAAAATAAGTAAAGTCAACTTATAAAAACATCTGTATAGAGCTATTGTTTAATCCTGGGTTTTTTGTGTCTAAGCAAGTTTAATTTAAAGATTCATTTCAGCTAAATCACTTTATTAGTTTTATCCACTAAAACGATGCACGGGGCTAAAAATGCATTATATTTTCTACACTGTGGTGACTTTAGAGGGAGAAACAAAAAAGCGCTGACAGTGATTTTACCGGAAAACGAAGGAGGAAACCCCCCCCACACACACACACACACGCACACACACACACACACGCACACACACACACACAGTGTATTATCATGAGCTACTTCTTGTAGAGAGACTGTGTGCCCACATTTACTTGATTCACATCCAGACTTGACAGTTGGCAGAGCTTGAATAGAGCCGCTCACAGGCTTGGATGGCCTAGATGAATTTCATAAATCGATGGCGATGAGGCAGCAAGGACACTGAAGTCTCTCTGTTCACATTTTCACCTCATGTTGATATGTATCTTATGATGGAGAGACTGCTCTAATGGCACCGTTGTCTCAGACAAAACACAAAAAAAATGTAAAATCTAGCTTCTTAAATGTAAGAACTTCTTTGTTTTATTTGATAGTAAATTGATTATCTTTGGGTTTTGGGTAATTGAAGACGTCACCCTGGGCTCTAGGAGATAGTGAGGGACATTTTTTATCTATTTTTCTGATGTGTAATAAACCAAGCAATTAATTGATTAATCAAGAAAGTAATAGACAGATTAACCGATAATGAAAACAATAATTAGTTGCAGCCCTAAATTGAATAACTCCGGGGTTTCGACTGAGAAAATCAGCAATTTTTAAGATTCTACTTGGGGTTTTTTTTTCTACAATTTTCTGGTTTGTTTCGGAGCAAGAGGATTGTGGGAACAGCAGGCAAACAAGTTGAAATATAACTGAAACAGGTGTTGATTAGCGTGTCGGACGTTAGCCGGATTTTAGAGCGGTTGTTGTGTTTTAGTAAATAGTCTTTGGTCTTGTTTTAACATGTTTGAATAGTACCCGATAAGCAAGACATCTTTAAATTATCAGATTTATGGATGGAATCTGGCATCTCGAGTTCCTTTTTATCAAATGCAGCCTCAGTGAGTCTTAATGACACAATGCAGCGCTTCTTTGAATGTCATTACAATTTTCTGGTATTCTATAGACCAAAGGATTAACTGATTAATCAGAAAAATAATTGACTGATTAATAAACAATGCAGCCTTAATATTACTGAAGCCTATTACTGCAGCCTAAAATATATCTTGTGATGTAAACACAACTAACTCATCCCTTCCTGTCTTTCCTCATCCAGACGGCCAGTGTGCGACCCCTCTCGGCTGCAGCCTGGCCCGTCCCATCGACCTGGAGAAGGACGACTACCAGCGGGTGCTCTGCAACAACGAGCTCTGCCCTTACGGCAACTGGATGCACCTGCAGTGCTTCTACGAGTGGGAGAGCTCCATCCTGGTCCAGTTCAACTGCATCGGCCGCGCTCGGTCCTGGAACGAGAAGCAGTGCCGGCAGAACATGTGGACCAAGAAGGGCTACGACCTGGCGTTCAGGTTCTGCTCCTGCCGCTGCGGCCAGGGCCACCTGAAGAAAGACACCGACTGGTACCAGGTGAAACGCATGCAGGACGACCGCAAGAAGAAGCCGTCTGAGAGGAGCACGGGCAGGAACGGGTCCACCAGTGGAGGAGCTTGCGGGCCCGGGGACGGGCTTTTCGATGAGCCCAAGAGAAGCAAGCCACTAGGAGCAACAGGAGGAGGAGGTAAACTCCCCCACAGAGCCTCCAGTCAGGAGTTACCTCGGAGACAATCAATGGACCGTCAGAACTCTTCAGAGAGAGGAGCAGCAGCAGCAGCAGGAGGAGGACTCCCTGCAGGAGGACCCTTTTCTCTGGGGCCTCCTCAGAAGTCTCCGTGTGACTCCCCGGGACAGTCTCCGCCAACTGGTTTCCCTTTCTCCCCCACTGCCATCCTCGGAGCAGCAGCTGGAGGAGCAGGATTGCGAGGTTCCCGTCAGCTGGGAGAGTTCCTCAAATCGGCCGTCCACATGGACCCGCAGAGGAAACACCTGCTGGTCGCGGGAGCTCTCGGGCGTGGCGGCGGCTGCTCCATGGGAGCCTCCGGCGGCGGCGCTCACCTCGACCCCGGGTCTGTGATCCCCCTGCCGCTGTCCTTCGCCCTCCCGCTCCACCACCGGCTCACCTCCGGCAGCGTGGGTGACGGCACCCACTCCCACCCAGTGCAGTTCCTGAGGAGGCTGGACCTCTCGGAGCTCCTCACCCACGTCCCCCGACATAAACTCAACACCTACCACGTCCGCATGGAGGACGACGCCCAGGCAGGCCAGGGAGAAGAGCTGCGCAGGTAAAACATCTCTCCCCTACGCCTTAACTGAGCCCAGTGTTGCCAACTCTTTCCCAAATGACAGTAGCTAGCAGCTCTAGCTCCAAAAGTCCCTAAATCTATAGAGAAAGTCGCCAATCGGCAAAATTGACACAGTCGCTTCAGGCCTCCCTCCAAAGCCACTCCACCAAAATTATCATTCTGAACATAAACAACAAACATGGCTATTGTTAGTACTCACAGCTGTCAAGCTCGCAGCTCGAGGAAGACTCTGGTGACGCACAATGAGTGCACGGCAGAGTGCATGCAGGTAGGCAGGTAGACCGTCCAATCATTACATTCGGGCCAAATGAAATGATTGGACGGGTTTATTACAGTCCTGTGACAGAGTCGTGTCTAGAAGGTAACCCACAATTTGGGAAACTCTCACAAGCTGGTTAAGGTCAGGATAGGTTGTCGGGCAGCGAGCCTCGTGAGAGTTCTTGCACGGTTTTGCGAGTTTTTGCAATTTGCGGGTTACCTTCTAGACACGATCCTGCGTCAGCCACAGTTATAGGATTTATTTTCTTTTTTTGTAAGAGCATTTGATTTATTGATTGCTGTCGGGATGTAATGAGAATATCAACAAATATAACAAAACATTTTTTCTAAAATCTTCACCATCCCTACCTTTAAGTTGAATTATTAGTTCAAAGTCGTCTCATAGTTTTGAAAATGTAAAGCTGGCTGAGTTAAGTTTAATGAATTTGAAAAAAAAACAAGTTTGACAAACATAAGTTGAAACAACAGCTGTTCAGTCAAACTAACAATAGTTACAGACAAACTTGCTTTTATTTACCTTCTCTTAGTTTTAAAGTCAAAAGTCTGAAATCTGTACCAACCCGAGAAAAAAGAAACAACCACGACTTGACTCAACATGTAATAAAGAAACACAGCAGGTTTCCATCGTTCATATTTTCTTCAAACTACACAACAGTGGGGTCTCTTGAGAGTTTTAACAAAACAATGCATGCTGGGAAGTCTGCTAATATGCTGATCACAATTTTCCACAGCACAAAGTGTCACATTCAAATGGCTCCAACCAACCGTCCAAAACAACTCATGATAGTAAGTTCTGAATTGGTCTGACAATAAAACGAGAAAGTTTAAATCAAATTAACTTAAAAAAAAACAAAAAACATAGAGACTAAAGATTGGTTGATTCCACTATATTCCTGTATTCCCGATTAATCGGGCCGATTAATGTCATTTTGAGATAATTGGCATCGGACGATATCTGCGCTCACAAGGCCGATTATTTATTTATACAATAAAACTATTTATTTTTCATTCATGAGTTGTTGGGGCTGCACGGTGGTGCAGTGGTTAGCACTGTCGCCTCACAGCCAGAGGGTCGCAGGTTTGAATCCAGGGGCCCTTCTGTGTGGAGTTTGCATCTTCCCCCTGTGTTATTGTGGGTTTTCTCCGGGTTCTCCGGCTTCCTCCCACAGTCCAAAGACATGCAGGTTAATTATTGACTCTAAATGGCCTGTAGGTGTGAATGTCAGCGTGAATGGTTGTCTGTCTCTATGTGTCAGCCCTGTGATAGGCTGGTGACCTGTCCAGGGATACCGCCTTCACCCAATGTCAGCTGGGATCGGCTCCAGCCCCCCCCCCCCCGCGACCCCTAACGGGATAAGCGGTGATGATGGATGATGGATTGAAGTTGTTGTTGTTTTTAAAATAAGTGCACTGCAGACAAAGCGCAGATCTACTTACGCAAACAGAGACAAGATGCACCAATATCAGCCTGAAAAGCCACAAAACCTACTCATGGGTTTGATTCTTTAGTTTTAGTACAACTCTGATAAAACCAAAGGAAAACCAAAGCATGTAATAAATAAATAAATAAATCAGTGTAGAGGAGTTAATAATGTTGTTTGTGTCCATGTCGTCCTGCAGGTTCATCCTGTCAGCCCTCAGTGCGAGCCAGAGAAACGTGGTCAACTGTGCGCTGTGCCACAGAGCGCTGCCGGTGTTTGAACAGTTTCCTTTGGTGGACGGGACGCTGTTTCTCAGCCCATCACGACACGACGAGATCGAGTATGACGTCCCCTGCCACCTTCAAGGTCAGACCTGGTTTCAAGATCATGGTTGACTTTTGGGGTTTTGAGTAAGGCTGTCAATCGATTCAAATATTTAATCGCAAATTAATCGCACATTTTTTATCTGTTCAAAATGTTATCTTAAAGGGAGATTTGTCAAGTATTTAATACTCTTATCAACATGCGAGTGGGCAAATATGCTTGTTTTATGCTAATGTATGTATGTATATATTTATTATTGGAAATCAATTAACAACACCAAACAATGACAAATATTGTCCAGAAACCCTAAAAAAATTAATTTTAATTGATTGACAGCCCTGTTTGTATTGTATGAACAGTGTTTAATCTGAAAACCAACAGAAACACGTGGATCAAGTATTGTTATCAAGCTCAGCTGACAGGATTGCTTCTAATTAGTGACAAATATACATATTTAGTGTTTTCATGAATTGCAACCATTAATATGTTATTTTGCTCAATTATATATTCACTTTCTTTTTCAAATGTCCAAGCTTTCCTTTCTATAAAGACAAATAACAACGGGGTAACCCCTCAGTGTGCTCCATCCATGCTGTGTATATTAAGGTTTTTCTGCTGCACAGTCCAACATGAATGTGAATCAGCCGCGTGAAGCTTCTTTGATGTGTTGCCCCAGAAGCTTTGATATGTATGGGGCTTGTTATGCATCAGTATGAACGGATTATTTATTCAGTTTTTCGTGCTTTTGTGTGTCAGGCAGAATATAAAATGTTGGGGAAAGAGAAACGGTTGAATCGTGCTGTACAGTTAAAAAGTGAGGTTTGATTAAAATCAGTTTGTTTATTCAATATAGTTAACAGCTGAGACATTTTGTGCTTTAAGTGGGTGAAGTTCAGCGCTTGATTTTGTCTTGAGAAAATGGAAATGCATGTTTTTTTTTAGTGAGCAAGTTTACAGGGACTTATTTTACATCACAAGTTCATAAAAAAACACTCCAGAATCACAACTCTCTATGTGAGTGGCTCTGAATGCCTTCATGTTTACAGTGATTTGGATGGTTAGCTGCGTTATATTTGCTACATAGCTTCAGTTTGATGAGGTTTAAAGCTCTACTTGGGTAGCGTAGATAAAAAAATAAAAATAAAAAACACTCTAAATAAAAAAACTTGCAACTATTTTCCAAATTTGGCTTTTTTTGGCATTCACACAGAAGTTTTACGGAGCTGGGAAAGTTTCATTTTGGTACTTGCCAGACTGTTCTTTCAGGAAAAGAGATTACATCTGTAATGGTAATGAACATTTTTTAATTATTATTTCTATCTATTTTATTAGTTTATTCAACAAGGACGGTGCTCATTGAGTAACTGTGAATGATCCACAGTTAGCCCAAAAGGCTGATTCTCATGTGTTATCACTGGCCATGATGACATAATAATAATAATAATAATAATAATGATAATAATAATAATAATAATAATAATAAACTTTATTTATGGAGCACTTTTCAAAACAAAGTTACAAAGTGCTTTACATGGTTGAAACAGTAATAAAATATGTAATAAAAAATTCAGACAATTACAACAATACAAATTAAAATGGAAATAAAATACCCAAAAGTAATATTAAGAAAAATAGAAGGCAATAACATTAAAAAGACAAGGCATGTTGGAAATAAAGCGATGTGCTCGTGTTAAGGAAGATAAATTTTGATTAGTGATTTAAAAGATGCTACTGATTGAACTGAAGGCACCATAGAAATAATAAAACTATAAAAAACTCATATACATAATATAATAAATGTGCATAAAATCATGGTAATCAGTTATAAGTCAGCTTCTATTTGCAGACAAGCATGCTGTTTGTTCAGTTGCTCAGTCACCCAGGCTGCTGTGGTCTATATACTCTATGACAGGATTTAGAAACTGTTATTTTATTTTTCTTACACTATAGGAGCATGATAATAATAATAATTATAATAATAATAATTAATGAGCCATGGATGCAATCAGGAGTTTGTTATTATATTGATTTTTCTGGCTGATTATCAAACTGTCTTGTTATTCTCTAAATGTGATAATACCTAATAACAAACTATATCCCTTTATTTCTAACAGGCAGGTTAATGCACCTCTACGCCATCTGCGTGGACTGTCTAGAAGGCGTCCACAAGATTGTCTGCATCAAGTGCAAGTCACGCTGGGACGGGAGCTGGCACCAACTGGGCACCATGTACACCTACGATATACTGGCTGCTTCACCGTGTTGCCAGGTACAAACTGATACTCTGATTGCTGTTACACGATGTGTCCTCCTGTAAAAGAAGCAGTGAAACCAAACAGTGGTTCTGTTGTTCTGTCTCGTCATTCTGTTGCTCAGTAGAGTTAAAGCTGCACTAATCAGTGTATTTAGCTGTGACCAGCCCCTAGGTAGCTGAAATTTGGCATGGAGGTCAAGTGTTTGTGAGGTTGTGTGTGTGAGAATGCATGAACCGTAGACTGTAGTTATATGTAGATGGACGACGCATCTCCATTGTGCAAAAGTGAAGCCAAAATATCCCAGATACGAGAGCTGCCATCTTGAGATTTTGACATCGTTCGGAGCCAGAGTCTGCGCAGTAGTGATCGGGGAGCTGGAGCCACGGTATCGAAGTCCCGCCCACACACGCGCCAGAGCCAATCATGAGCCGAGCACGGCCGCAGCTTGATAGCGTGAGCCACCAAGCTGCCACGCTAGCACCGCGGTAGCTGTTTGGCTAGAAAGACACAACAATTAACCATAATATATTAAAGGCAGGGTTGACGATGTTATCCAGTATACATTATTTGTTATATTGGTTGAAATGGTCTTTACACCCCGACAGCGATCCATTACTGATGAGCTCTGAAAAAGGACCTGAAAAAAGCTGTCATCTGTAGCTGCTGTAATCCTGTAAAAACGTCAACCAATCACTGCCTCGAGGTCCGCTTGGAAAGAACCAATCAGATGCCTCCCTGCCTCCCTGCTCGTACTCTACCCTTTGCGTGCACCAGCCTGAACTCAAAGCGCGTCGCCGCCGCAAGTTTACTGGAGAATGGAAGAGAAAACTCAGCCAAAAGTAGCACTGACGGGGTTACTTGTCATGAGGTAGCGTTGTTGAGTTGAAGTCCTCTCTCCGCTCTGTGTCTGTGAAGTAGTTACGATGCGGCGGTGCTCGTGCATGTGTGTGGGGGGTGTTGCCTTGGAAGGAGCCCCGAGGGGAGGGGGTGGGTTTAGACGGAGCTCCTGATGCTAGCTTTCCAACATCGTCGACCCTATCTTTAATATTTTGAAAATATTTAATGAGCATTATTGAAGGAAACCTGAGACCCAAGATTTTCACTGCCAACGACTGCTTTGTTGTAGTTGTTGTGCATCTGATAAAGAAACTTGAATCGCTGTTTCACCAGTGTAGTGTTAATGAACACAGTGAGATGCAGTTGAAAGCTCAGAAAAGGGACCTTTGAGTTGATTATTTTGTCACACCCTCTGAACTCCTATGCTCAAATCTTGCACAGCTTTCTGTTAACTGTTAAGTGACCTGCGTCCTCCCTGTGTGTCCTCAGGCTCGTCTCAACTGTAAGCACTGCGGGAAGCCGGTGGTGGACGTTCGAGTCGGGATGCAGTATTTCTCCGAGTACAGCAACGTCCAGCAGTGCCCTCACTGCGGCAACCTGGACTATCACTTTGTTAAACCTTTCTCCTCCTACAAAGTACTCGAGGCTTATTGACAAATGCTGTTCATGCAGGCTAGTTAAGCTGCTTTTGTTCTCAGTTGTTTTCTAACACAATCTAGGAAAGATTTTATTTTTTTGGGCCTTAAGATGATTTTATGTTTTTAAGTTCTCTCTCTTTTGGTTTCTTTTTTATGTATAGAAAAAAAAAGTATGACTCTAGTTAAAACAAAAAAGTTCCAAGGCAGTATATCTCTGCTGTTAAGAGAGAGGTGTTGATAAAGTGTGGAACTGACACATCAGTCAAGCAAACACATTATCTGTGAGAAGTGAATGTATCTGTATGCCAAAATTTGCTTTTATTTTAATTTTTTACCAAAAACATAAAGATGAATCTCGAATAAAGCAGAGAAAGATATGCTTTGGTGTTGGTTTGATATCTTCATCCCATCTAAAACTTTGTTTTTCACTTCAACAGTGACTGTCTCCTTATTATTGTGAAAATCATCCTCGGGCTGTTTATTGATGATCTTCAAGTGCTTCACCTTTTATTACCTGATCATCATCATCCTTTAGCTGGTCTAAAGTGGTCACAAGTAGGTGGACAAAAATAAAAAAAATCTCCTGTGCTAGTGTCATCAGTGTATGAGTGTGGGTAAAAAAACAAAACAAAAAAAAAACGGCAATGTATTTATCACATTTTGGGTACAAAAATCTGTTCACACTGTCACATGTGGGGACTCACCTCCCATCTAAACATCTGGTCCACTCCACACAGGTTACGTTTACAGACGGGACACATTAAAGGTGAATGATTAGAGAAACCTAACGAATGCAGCTGCTTCCATATAGACCATCTCAATGCAGAATTGCATTTCTAGGCAACAGCTTGGGTCCATGTTTACTTCCTGTCAGCTGATATCATTCACATACATTTCAGCCCAAGGAATATATAAAAGAAGGAAAGGTCGTTACGTCGCTGTACTCACATTGGTGCTAAGCCGGTAGTATTCTACATCTATCTGATTGTAATAGAGCATCTTTGTTATCAATAACTAACCAACCTGTTTACATGCTTTAATGTTCAAAAAACGCTTTATTTTTCTCATACCGGCTGTGCTGCAGCACCTCTTTTCACTCTCCGTCTGAAACGCCGTTTGAGCTCCTTATTTATAGAACATTTTATCCCTAAAACCATGGCAACATTTTTTTTTTTTTTTATGTCTGTTGACAGTCATTTCTGATTTTTGGAGTGATAAAAAGAGATATCCCAAATTCCCTCTGTAAAAACCTTTGACTCTAATGTGAGAGCAAAATGAAACAAGAATTTTGAACCTGGCTTTATCCAATGTTCAGATTTACGTTCTGGAAATGTATGCAAAGATTTAAAATGATAATGCCTCATATTTAATACCAACTGAGGAATTTTCATGGTGATATCTATTAATTAAAACGTTTACCCTCTTCACTTGTAATGTCTCCCCTGGTGACCTGCACTGCGCTGACCTGGTGAAGAAATTTACACCAAACCGTGACATTTAAGCGCCAACGTCGATTAGTTTTCATGAGAATGTTTTATTTCTGTCAGATCACTGCTGTATAGACCCTTCTGTTGTGTCCGTGTTGCTAACAGGAGAGGCGGGTGATTTGCTCTCGTTGGCTTTCGAACTCGAGCCGTCAGACTGCGAATCTGCAGCCTTATTCTTCCCTTTCTGCGACAGCTCCTTTGCTGAAGGCGGTCGGAGGATGCACATGGCTGCTTGACCGTCACGTATGGTTTTTGGCTTAGAAACAAATCCCACCGCCATCTTCATTTGTTGCACTATCTGCTCCAGAGTTGTGTCCTGTGGAAAATAAAACAATGTTTGTGTGTGTTAGGACATTTTTGGGGGAATATATTAATGTAAAGGTCAACAGTACCGTTTGCGAGTCGTCAAGGGTCATTTTCTTATGCTAGTTATTGACATTAACAGTTACAAACCTCACCCACTGAATGTAACATACACATGTACCAGAACATGACATGTTACACAGCATAAAATAACACTATACAAATGCTAGTTCATTCCATACTAGAGCCTGTACGACACTGGAGGCCAATTCTGATATTGATATTTGAACGTTTTGAAAAAATCTGACAAGCATATAGAGGCTGATATTTGTTTTGTTTTTTAACACAAACAAGTATTTTTGATAAGGATCCTTTAAATTTGCTTATTTAAAGGTCTAGAACAGTGGTTCCCAACCTGGAGACCGGGCCCCCCTTTTAGGGATTTGTCTGCTCTGAAGTTGTCAAAATTAGATTTACACATGTATAACACACTAACTGGATATTTTATACAAACATCTGTATATAAAACTGTTTAAAAAGATATAGTTTTTTCCTACTTAGTAGGCCACATTCTGTTTAAACCCAGTATTTCTGCACAGTTGCAGATAAAGATCAGGCTAATATTAGTAGTTTTATACTATTTGTGGAATTAAGTTCTAGCGGTCGCTGCTGTTGTAAAGTCCAAAAGTCCAAAAGCTTTTCTTAGATACAAGTAGGGGGGCTTTGAGGAAAATAGGTTGGGAACCACTGGGCTAGAAGGTAACCCGCAAATTGCGAAAACTTGCAAAAGCTCTCGCGAGACTCTCTGCCCGACCACCTATCCTAACCTTAACTAGTCGAGGTCAATGCCTAACCTTAACCACATCCATAACTTATCGAAAAAAAGGCTAAAAAGTGTTTTTCCTCACCAGGTCGACTGCAGGTGCTCCGCGTCTTGATTTCAGAGTAATTCTAACATGGTTCTTCTTCTCCAGCCAACTCTCCACTTGTTTCATCTTGGTGGAGATGTCATGAGCTGCGATGCCGGATGAAAAGGTGAGCTCTTTCACCTGCACCGAAGCTGTGGAGAGAATACATGTCTTAACATTGTGTTTAACTTTCACATATATACAGCATTTATTATTACTATCTGTTAAAGGTAGGGTTGGTAGTGCTGTTCAAATACATTTTTTTCTTTTATTATATTAGTTGAACTTCTCGCTAAATGCAGTACCTGTGAGGGTTTCTGGACAATATTTGTCATTGTTTTGTGTTGTTAATTGATTTCCAATAATAAAATATATACAGACATTTGCATAAAGCAGCATATTGTCCACTCCCATGTTGATAAGAGTATTAAATACTTGACAAATCTCCCTTTAAGGTACATTTTGAACAGATAAAAAAAAGTTTGATAGATTAAAATCGATTAAAATCTTTAATCGCGATTAATCGCGATTAAAGATTTTAATCGATTGACAGCCCTAGTCCTGGTATTTAACAAGTAAAAAGATATGAGAAATATCATCTTTCTTTCTTCCCAACTTGTTAACCATCTTGTGACCCCTGACCCCCAGGCTGGGAGCCACTGCATTAAACTGAGACCTAATTTGGGTCCCTACCAGTAGACACCACACACCTGCTTTAGCTTTCGGTTTCTCCCGTAGTTTCAGCTGCTCTTCGTGGATCTGTTTGCCGCTCATCAGCTGGTAGACGGGAGGATCTTTGCGTTCACTGAGCAGCACCAATTTGAGACCCCGCTCGTCCATGATTCTGATCACATCTGAACGGTGCATGGTGCCCAGCTCCTCGCCTGTCTCACTTATCACCTGTATCTCGCGCTGCGGGATCTTGCGGCCAACGGCGCCGATTGTGGCAGGAGCTCGGGGGTCATGCTTTTTTTTCTTTGGCGCCACAGTCTGTTCTGTATCATCGTCTACAGCGGTGCAGAACGGAGACCGTCTCCAGGAGGAAGCTGTGATGTTTGATCTGTCGCTGCATATACTGAATCTTGATGCTGGTGTCCAGTAGCCCCGGCTGCCACCACACACAGCTCTCACTGTACGGCTCAGCATCCACCGCACACAACCTGCAGACATATCCTAGATTAAAAAAAAAAACAGAGGGGACAATTGAGTTGCCAGATGTTATTATGTGAAACATAGGGCTGCACAATTAATCGAATATTCATCGCTATCATGATTTTGGCTTCCCACAATTAAATGAACATGATCGACTGTGATGTTGACGTTTAAAATGCGTGCTCCGTTTTGGCTTCACTTTTGGGGAGCTGTCATGCCCATAGCCCACGCCTCGAGTTTGGCATTTTGGTTGTTGCCATCTTGGTTTTTGGCCGTCGCCATCTTGCAGTGTGTTCCAATCCGCATACTTCCATACTTACACTCACTATTTTGAGTGCATAAGTGCGTTCACACTGTGAAGTACGGCAAAAGGCAGTGCACTCGAAGTACCCGGATGTTGTACTCAAAACGGTCAGATCGTTGAGTGTGGAACGCTGGACACTTTTCGCTACGTAGCGAAAAGGGCGAGACCATGACACATTTGAAAATGGCGGCAAATGATGCGGGAGCTTTTGCGGTGCTGAACAACGTACCTTATAGATGTAAGTTATAACGTTTCACGTCTACTCATTTGATTTCATTTTCTGTGTATTCTTGATCAACAAAGCAGGCAGATATTTTGGCGGGTAGTTGACGGGTAAAACCTGAAGGAGGCAGCAGTGCAACACAAAGGATGCCAGCTGCCGTAAAACCCAGAAGAAGAAAAAGATATTTTGGCGGGTAACGAACCGCGGTCAAATGTTGCAATCGTCATTTCCGGTAAGCGCGCCGCAGAGTATTCGATTTGAGATGCCCCTACCCCGTTGAAATTCGCACACTATTGAAGTAAGTACAGAGTGCACACAGTGCACTACATTGAAGTGTACTTCTGGAAGTACGTGGATTGGAACACACTGTTGGTTTTTGGCTGTTGCCATCTTGGTTTTAAGCCGTCGCCATCCTGTTTTTTTTGCAACCAGTAGTGACACAAGAGGGTGGAGCTATGTACAACCGAACGCTGAATAAGACATTTACAGGGAACCAAAAGGTTATAATCAACTTCCATGAACTGAAAACTGAAAATGACTGCCAGACATGACGGATGAATGTAGATTACAGTACATATTTACATATAAGATGTTTGGCATCACTCAATTTTTGCTAAATACTCACCATCAATGTATGACAGTGTTTAATTTGTTAAGTTTATATCTGAAATAATGTGTTTGACACATACATACAGTACCATGTATTGGCTTGCTTTCCTTATGTTTTCTCTTGCCTCTGTATGTGAGTAATGTCTTGTAAACCCATGCATGCTGGCCACCTTTGGGTGTATGACACTTGAATAAAACATATAAGTTTTGTCATTTATTTCCTATCTGACTCTAGAGACTAGGCAGACCTGATATCACAAAAACATGTAATGGAGGTTAACCCTCCTGTAGTCTTCCCGTCGACCATGCAACTTTGACCAGCTCTGGTTTGACTGTTTATAAAGCATACAGTATAAACTATCACCCAATTCTGTGTTACACCTTTTTGGCCAACTTCATTCCAACTCATTACCACAAGTTTTACAGTTTTTTTGGGGGGGAGGGGGGGAATTAAGGTTAATAAACCTCATTTCGGTGTAATTCTACCAAATTTTTTATTTAAAAAAAGCAGAAATTCTGAATTATTCTGACTATAGTTATCACAGACGGGTTTATGTAAAAGTTTAGTTAGAATATTATTTTGAAACCATTTACATTTTTTTTTTTTTTTTTTTTTTTAATGGCAGCACATAATGACACCTGTGGTCCTAAAAAATTACCCGAGAAGACCACAGATGCTATAAATTAGAATAAAACACCCATAATTCAATGAAAGTAGTGGTCATCAACCCTCCTGTTGTCCTCCCGTCGACCATGCAACTTTTGTCTTCCCAGGTCAAAATGACCCGGTCTGGTTTGACCGTTTATAAAGCATATAGTATAAACTATCACCCAATTCTGTGTTACACCTTTTTGGCCAACGTTATTCCCAATTATTAAGTTTTACACTTTTTTGGGGGGAAATTAAGGTTAATAAACCTAATTTCTGTCAAATTATACCTATTTTCTTTAGTAAAAAAAAGCAGATATTATTAGTTATTTTTAGTATAGTTATTATCAGAGGAACATAATGTTGATGGATTATCACATACTGGTATATGTAAACTTTTAGTCAGAATACTGTTTTGAAAGCATTCAATTTTTTTAATAGCAGCACATAATGACACTTGTGGTCTTCCTGTCAATTTTGACTCGGGAAGACCACAGATGCTATAGATTTGAATAAAACACCCACAATTCAACGAAAGTAGTGGTCAATATTTTTGCAAAGACCACAGTAGGCAACCATTCATGTTATTTTGGGGCAATTAGATTAAATAAATTCATATTTAGGATATAATGAAGTTTGAAAATCGGTCAAATTTGACCCGAGGACAACAGGAGGGTTAATTGTTTTTGCAAAGACCATAGTATAGGGAACCATCCATGTTATTTTGGGGCAATTAGATGAAAGAAATTATGATATAGTGAATTTTGAAAATGGGTCAAATTTGACCCGAGGACAACAGGAAGGTTAAGTTCAATTTCATCTCTGCATCATTAGCTGCATCTCGTTTGCATCAACAGCCAGTTTAAACAGTTGTATACAGTAATTTTCCCTGCATGGCCAGCTCTCCATTAAAAATCAGCCAATTAAACTTTGCCTTTCTTATCTGTCACAGCACACATCACACACATCCAAAAAAAAAACATGTTTCAAACCATCACAGTCCACTGTGCTATTCGGCATACATCACATTTACTTTTATGACTTACTTTTGGTAAGTTTTACACTTATTTGCCTGTTGTTTTGTTGTTGTTCACCTGGCATTCTGACAAGCGTCTGCAGGTAAAACACTCACAGCTGTGACACCATCTGCAAGCAGACTGTTAAAAGCTAACATTTAATCAAGAGTGTCATTAGTAAACATTATGCCGAACTGACCAGCAAACTGTAATAATTCATAAAATGCATTGCAGTAAATGCATGTTGTTGCACTGGGTGTTGAATTAACGTGTCGATGTTAAAATGTAGGATTTTAAATGGGAGTCTGTTGTTGACCGAGAAAACAAGTTGCAAGGTATCACCTTGTTCTCCAGCTACACACAAATCATTATAAAACGTGAATGCAGGCACACATGGTTAAATTAGAGATAAACTCTAATGTAGCAGGTAAATAAATTCCCCATAATGATCTTGTGTTGTTGTGCTGTTTACTCACTGTAGATCAATGCTGTTTATTCATGCTCTCTACTACACTGCAGGGTGACTGCTGTATCTTCTTCCTCCTTGTTCTTCTTCATTTGTCATAATAGATGCAGTAAAACCAAGATGCTGCCCTCTTCTGGACAAAATATTAAAGGGTCAGTTCACCTAAATTATATATTTTTTAAAAAGGGCATATGTGTTCTCATTTATCTTAGTAAACTTACCATCCAGGTTGTTCTAGTTTTATTTGCCAATGTTTTGAAATGTCTGTCTATCCGTCCTAATGCAATGGAGGTGGAAGGAATTTAACTAGTGGCTTAAAGGGACTGTTTGTAACTTTTTAAGCGTATAAATGTACCGGGTCGGGACACATGCGCGCTCGCGTGTGGCTGAAGTCTCTGCTCCTCTGCCTGCTTGCCTTCACGCGCGCGTTCTCGCTGTCTCGCTCCACCTCTAGATGTGCAGGCACGCTCACTCCACACTGCAGAAGAGTTAGTTTAGCTCTGAGAATATCTAGTGAATGTACAGTGGACGTTTGTGCAGAAATAAATGCTGCAGCTCCT
>CAKAKR010066143.1:0-34134 GCA_916700685.1 Adelosebastes latens
ATTATTGGAAATCAATTAACAACACAAAACAATGACAAATATTGTCCAGAAACCCTCACAGGTACTGCATTTAGCATAAAACAATATGCTCAAATCATAACATGGCAAACTGCAGCCCAACAGGCAACAACAGCTGTCAGTGTGTCAGTGTGCTGACTTGACTATGACTTGACTATGACTTGACTATGACTTGACTATGACTTGACTATGACTTGCCCCAAACTGCATGTGATCATCATAAAGTGGGCATGTCTGTAAAGGGGAGACTCGTGGGTACCCATAGAACCCATTTTCATTCACATATCTGGAGGTCAGAGGTCAAGGGACCCCTTTGAAAATGGCCCTGCCAGTTTTTCCTCGCCAAAATTTAGTGTAAGTTTGGAGCATTATTTAGCCTCCTTCTCGTCAAGTTAGTATGACATGGTTGGTACTAATAGATTTTTTAGGTTAGCTTTAAAACTGAACCTGCTACAACCTAAAAATTGCAAGTTGCGTTAATGCGTTAAAATAAATTTGTGTGTTAACTTTGACAGCCCTAATTATTATTTTTCTAGTTTAACTTAGTAAATGATTTCAATACGTCTTCCAGCACTGGCATCAGGTGTAGGATTTAAAATAATGAACAAACCTTTCCTACAAAATACGGTGTAAAGAACTGTGTCATACTAGGACAAGTACATAGAAATATTCTCAAGTACCTTACATTAGTTTATAGATTATACAGCATTGAGGAGCAGCCAAATGGGGCAAATGTTAAAACAAAACAAGAATAAGCAGCACAAGAAGCCTTTAAAGAAATACAATTGTTTTTAGTAGCTTCCATAAAGTGCAGTCACTCGAGATCAGTGGTTCTCAAACTTTTTGGCTAATGAACCTGAAAACACTGTTTGATTCGATTTTTATAATTGACAATTTATAATTATAATTACTCAAAGACTCACAATTACATCTATATTTGAGAAAATCTGAAAAATAGGGATGATAACACGTGTAAATAAAGGATTGTGTGGCTCCTCTGAAATTATCTTAACCCACAGATTGAGAACCACTGCTCTTGATATTTTGCATTTCAGCCCACCGGTTTTACCCACTGTGCTCCACATCGATAACATTAACAGGGATACATGTAAGCAAGCATAGTCATTATTAATAAGCAACAGATGATGACAAAAATAACAGCTTAATAACCGCATCCTGCAGCCCTTGTGGGAGGAAATGTTAGTATGTGACCTGGCAAACACACCATCTACGACCACGCCGAGAGGTGTTAGAAGCTGCCAAAACAGATGAAACGCTGCTTCATGTCTCTGCCAGATTAGTGAAGCAGCACAGAGCAGCTGAGGACAGGTGAACTTTACCTGGAGACGTGTTGACCGTATCTGAAGTGTCAGCGCTCGGCTGAATAACTATGACAGGGTCTCCTGCTGTGAAACAAAACGCAACACTGATGAAACCCGCGCTTCTTCCAAACAACTGTCCGTTGCACCAGCTATACGTAAATTCTCTCTAAGTCCACACTAAACGATACGTTGAAACTAGTTAGTTTGATACTAATTAAAGCTGTGTCGATGTTTGGTTGCACCACGGAGACGTAGCCGGAGATATACTTGCTTTTAACTACGTGTTTGCGTGCGCATGATGGCTGCCTCGCATATCCTGCGTCCGTTTGGAGCGTTGGTTATGCACGTCCTCAGAAATTAACATGTCCACAAGATGCAATACACGCACATGATTCTCTTTCCAGTAACTATTTCCATTACTAATCACAAGAGACATTTAATTCAGTTAAAACTGCATTACACAAAAGAGCAAACGGAATTAAAATACTTCCTAATTTAGACACTGGATGCATCCAATTTAAAAAAAGTGACATTTTCCACTCGTGAGAACTCATCGTTCCACAGAAAGCAACAGATCAAAATGTATTAATAAAATGCAAACTGATGATTTTGTTTTGTTACATTTGAATGAATATTTCAACAAAGGAAGTATTCACTATAAACACTATAATCCAAATATTTTTAATGTATGATCAGGTCAGATTATTACTTGATTATGTATCAAGAGATTTTCATATTGCCTATCCTCAATTTCTCCATGAAATACTAAGTGAAATACTATAAGTGAAAATAAAGCTCTTAGTTTCAGTTTATCTTACTCTTACGTGCAATTTGGTGCAACAGACAGCAACTAGACGTTGCACTGTTTTTTTACGTGAGCGGCTGGAAGATAATCCCTTATAAGATGAAGTGAATCCAAAAGAACAAAGTTCCTCACCTGCATCCTGTTCTCTCATCTCTTCCTCGAGGACATCAGGGTCCACATAGGCAAAGTTCTCCGGGTCTTCTGACGATTTGCACTTCCCACAGCAGAAACAGCAGCAGCAGAAACAGCAGCAGCAGGTGAAGATACTGCAGCACACCACAAGGCCCTGACCACAAAGGAAAAGAGAATGAGTGTCAGACACTTTCATTCAGACGTCGCTAAATTTTCACTTTTTCCACATGAAGGCTTTTGAAACCACACTGCCTCTCACCTTGAACCAGCACTTTGACATGAGGAAGTAGTATTTGACGCTCTCGTCCCCGAACTGCTCGGCCACGTAAAGTCCCATGGAGCCATACTCGTCGTAGATCTTCCGTTTGTTCTCGTCACTGAGGATGGAGTTGGCGTTGTTGATCTCCTTGAATTTGTCAGCGGCTTCTGGGTTGTCTGGGTTCTTATCGGGGTGATGCCTCAACGCCAGTTTCCTGGAAACAAGTGAGAGAGTCAGAATATGCAACATTGTTGGAATAAATTAAGGCCGTCAAAGTTAACGCAATAATAACACGTTAACGCAAATTTGTTTTAACGCCACTAATTTCTTCAACACATTAACGCAGTCGATCTTTCAGAGGTTGTACCAGGCTCACTTTTAAAGCTAGAGTAAAGATACTAGTATCATATGAAACTACAAAACCTAAAGAATCCATTGGTACCAACCATGTCATACTAGCTTTTCCAAAGGGGTCCCTTGACCTCTGACCTCAAGATATGTGAATGTAAATGGGTTCTATGGGTACCCACGAGTCTCCCCTTTACAGACATGCCCACTTTATGATAATCACACACAGTTTGGGGCAAGTCATAGTCAAGTCAGCACACTGACACACTGACAGCCTCGTTGCCTGTTGGGCTGCAGTTTGCCATGTTATGATTCGAGTATATTTTATATGCTAAATGCAGTACCTGTGAGGGTTTGTCATTGTTTTGTCCACTCATGTTGATAAGAGTATTAAATACTTGATAAATCTCCCTTTAAGGTACATTTTGAACAGATAAAAAAAATGGGTGATTAATTTGCGATTAATCATGGACAATCATGCGATTAATCGCAATTAAATATTTTAATCGATTGACAGCTCTGGAATAAACATATTGTCAGTTGAATATTGCAAATAAAGTTGATAAGAAACAGACATTTTAAAGTCCATGAACACACCTGTATGCCTTCTTTATATCTTCTGGAGTTGCTCCTTTCTCCAGGCCCAGGATTTTGTACAGGCTGTCTCCTGCTGTTGACATCTTACGCTGAGGTCTGTTTGGGTCCTCCATGTTTCAGGATTTGGCAGCTGTGACATAAAAAACACAAATATGATATAAAGAGTTACAATATAATATCCTACATAAAATCACTGTATATTTATAGTAAGTATAAAACAGGAATTTCATCAGATTGTCCCAATTGTAACTCATGTAGGCTGCATTGCTTGTAGGAATGCAACAACAATTCAGCTATTCTGCAGGGTGATGACTATGCACAAACACCAGTACAGCAAAGGTCAACAGGTATCAGCAAATCCACTTTTATGTCTGCTTGTAAAACTCCCTGACTTTCATAATAATATGAGGGAGTGATTTAATCACTTGTAATGCTGGCGAGGAACGCAATCATGATGACGCGGGTCATGATGAACATCCTTCTACTTTCATGGGGAAATCTTTGATCTCCGAGGTTGTGACTCTGGAAAAAATAGGCCACTATACCGATTAAAAGACTCATATTTATCTGCAGAAATTGAAGAAACAGTTGGAAACCCTGGGAGTTAAATATAATCTGGATTAAAGTGGGTAATAACTGTGGAACATTAAGGGAGATCTCTAGGTTTTTGTAAGGGCAACATGAAACTAAAAGTGAAACATTAGGGAGCCTTTTAAAAACATTTCTTTAAGAACCTGTTTTTATCTCTAATTGCTGTATCATCTGTGTAAACAACATACTTCCTATAAATGCACATTTGTTTGTTACTTCAGTCTGACACTGGGCATGAATCAGATCCATGTATGCAGGGAATGAAATTAGTATCTGCCACCTGCCAAATACAGGGTAAATGTTGGCTGTGGCAGGTACAAATTTCAGGTCACCTGCCACCATGGCAGACAGGTTTTCCTTATAATAAGATATTATTTTTAAAAAGCAATTGCTAAATTAAATATAGTTAGGGATTAAGGTTACGTGATATATTCCATAATTCTATGGTCTGGTACCACTGACTCAGTGTTTACAATTTTAAAGTGTTCTACCTACTGTAGATTTCAGAAGTGGCAGACAAAAAAAAAGAAGTGTGTCTCTTATTAAATTAAGTGCTGTGCCTTATCTTTTTATTTCTTATCAGAATCAGAATCGTGTTTATTGCCAGGTGTAAGAGGTATACACTAGGAATTTGCTTTGGTTTTGTTGGTGCAAATAAGCAGTATAATAACAAAAGAATAGATAAAAACGTTAGAATAAAATAAGAATAAAACAATTTAAATTCTACCAATATACGATAAACAATGTAAGCTATAAACATGATATAAACAGATAGTGCAAATATTGCCTTATGGATTATATTATCTTTTATGGACCAGTCCTGTTTGTTGTTTTGCTTCTTTAGAAAAAATGAATAAAATTCAGTAAATTTAAAAAAAAAATAACAATAAAAAAGCCTACAATGAAGTCACTTTACTCACTGATGAAAAAAGAAAAACACTTCAAACAGACAACTAAACTACCTTTAATAACAAAAATATAATAATAATAATACAATTTAAAAAATAACAATAAATAATAATAATAACATTTTAAAAAATTACAATAAAAAAGCCTACAATGAAGTCACTTTACTCACTGATGAAAAAAACAAAAACACTTCAAACATGCAACTAAACTACCTTTAATAGCAATAATAAAATAATAATAATAATAAAATAATAATAATAAAATTTAAAAATATATAATAATAATAATACAATTTAAAAAAAATCACGATAAAAAAAGCCTACAATGAAGTCACTTTACTCACTGATTAAAAAACGAAAAACACTTCAAACAGACAACTAAACTACCTTTAATAGCTCATTAGCTCTGTGAGGAAGTAAATAAACCACAATAAACATGAAGTAAAGCATGCTGGGAGTCCAGACAGCCCATAATACTGATTATATAACTATTAGCTAGTTACATAAGGACTTAATTACAGGCTAAACTCAGATAATTCACTGTGTTTACTCTAATTCCTGCTGCTGGGTGAAGTCATGACTAACTGCTAACAGACTTAGCTAAACTTTAGCTTGAAGGTGGAAGTTAAGCGTTAAATCTGACCTCCTGGATGAATAAATATCGATGTTTGTGGTCGAATCATAGAGTCCAAGGTGTGTCCGTTGATCGTGTGAAAGTTTGGTCCATGAAGTGAAGCTGGTACCGGGTTTCCTCCGTTAAAACGTTTCTCCTCATGACACACCGGAGAAAGACTGCAGCGGCGAAGCGAAGCAGGAAGCTCCAGACCGGAAACCGGAAAGGAGTCTGGTGACGTCACTTTGCTGCGGCTGCGCGGCTGCGGTTCAAATATTCAGAATGTACATTTATTAATAAATGATTAAATATATGGGGTAGATTTACATGTATCATTATATATAACTATATTATATTATAATATATATTTATATATTTATATATTTATATATTTATTTATTTATTATAATGGCAACTTTAGTTTAGTTTTGCTAATACCAGTAGTGGAATGTAAATATGTATATAATATTATATATGTAATATATATAATATGTAATATGTAATATATGTATATTATTATTACTCTCTTATTTTTATATTATTATTGTTTTTTGTGTGTTTTTATATATATATATAAAAATATGTATATTTTTATATATTATATTTTTATTATATATTTATTTTATTTTATTATATATTATTATATTTATTTATTTTATTATTTATTTATTTATTTTATAATTTAGGTTACCCGTTTTTTTGTGTGTGCATTACTGAATGTTAATATATTGAGGATCAAAGCTGCCATTATAATACATAAATAAATAAATCATTTGAAAATAAATAAATACGCACAAATATTTAACAACTGAGGCTTTTATTTATTTATTTATTTATTTATTTATTTATTTATTTATTTGTGCAGCAGTGTTGGTCTCTTTAACCTCCAGCATGAACACAATACTGATAATAAACATTTAGTAGTGGTTAACTGTGACACTACAGAAGAAATGAAAAAAAAAAAGTAAAATGACCATGACCATCCAGGTCATGGTATCCGAGGAAGGGTTAAATCAGCAGCAACTGGACTTTGGTTTAGGTTACCAACAAGTGCAGAGGCTCAAGAAAAGGAGCGAAAACACCTGAAAAGTGCACTTAAAACTTGTGGATATCCTAACTTTGTGAAAACAGCCACAAAATCCAGAAAGAACACCAGTACCACGGATGATGAAGAAAAGGAGGACAGACGCAACAACATTGTCATCCCCTATGTGCGGGAGTGTCTAAGAAACTCAGGAGGATTTTCAACAAACAAGCCTTTCTTTCAAGCCCAGCAACACCGTCAGACAGAAACTGGTCCACCCTAAAGACCACACCCCAAACACAAGCAAAGCAACCTGGTGTATGCAGTCCAATGCAGTGAGGTGTGCACAGATTTGTACATTGGTGAAACCAAACAACCACTAAACAGACGGATGGCTCAACACAGACGGGACAACTCCTCAGGTTTAGACTCAGCAGTCTATCTACACCTGAAGGACACTCTTTTGATGACCATAATGTGCATATTTTGGACAGGGTGGAAAGATGGTTTGAAAGAGGAGTGAAAGAAGCCATCTATGCTAAAGTAGAGAAGCCATCAGAGGAGGAGGCCTAAGGCATCACCTGTCGTCCACCTACAATGCTGTCCTGGCATCCCTGCCCAGGAGATTAAACAACCATTCACACTTCACCTCACCCGACAGCCATTCACATTAGGTATCAACTGACTCCAACGACCCTTGATTACGGTCGTCACACCTCGGAGCACCATTGTACTGAGTGGTTTCTATATTCCTGCTAACGACCCCACAGAGGTTAAATTCATGGGTTTCCCTACCAGTCAGTCAGAACTGAAGAAGCTTTCGGATGAGAAGTGAAACGTCTTCAAGAACCTAAACCAAAGTCCAGTTGCTGCTGATTAACCCTTCCTTGAATCTTTGGATTGGATATCGGTGGATAAGGCATATTTAAAATCATGATCAACATTTGTGTTAGCAAATATTTTTCCAATAACACTGTGTTGTAAGATTCATTGACATGAATCAGATGTACTTCAGAGCAGTTACATTTCTGTTAATATTACTGCAGCTGTTTGTCACTGAGTTTCCTGATTCTGTGGAATCACATTAACGACGATCTTCCCCGTGTTCTTGTTGGCCTCCATGAGCTTGTGAGCGTCTGCGATGTCCTCCAGGTTGAATGTCCTGTCGATCACCGGCCTCACGGAGGCAGCCTGGTCTGAGAAAGACGGCAACACTCGGTGTGAGAAAGCCTTCACCAGGTCTGCTTTGTACTGTGAACGGAAAATGCAAAGCAGGAATCAGCCTCAGTTACAGACATGTAAATACGAGACGTGTGTCAGCACTGTTGACATGAGTCAGCACGTTCACAAGCAGAGATGAAGACACACAGCTGGTGTGTGTCGTTTCTGTGTGAATTCTCACCTGAAGGCTGCGAGAGCGGAGGAGGCTGCAGAGCAGGTGGCCTCGCTTGGAGAGCAGTTTTCCCAGCAGATCTCCCTCCACCGCCCGGCCTCCCATGGTGCCATACAACACCCATCTGCCGTCGGTGGCTAAACAGCTCACATTTTGCTCCCAGTTAGACCCACCGATGCAGTCGAGGATGACGTTTGCTCCCTTGCCTGTGAGATTACAGTAGTTAGTGATACAACTGAATTGTGCAGGACTCAGATATTTGATCTGCAGTTCTGGATTTGACCCTAATCTCTGACCTCTTTTATATTTTCAGTGATATAGCCATATGTTATACGAATTATTTAAAACTAGGGCCTAAGGAATCCATTGGTACCAACAATGTCATACTACCTTGTCACGAAGGAGGATAAATAATGCTCCAAATGTATGCTAAATTTTGGCGAGGAAAAACTGTCATGGTCATTTTCAAAGGGGTCCCTTGACCTCTGACCTCAAGATATGTGACTGAAAATGGGTTCTATGGGTACCCACGAGTCTCCCCTTTACAGACATGCCCACTTTATGATAATAACATGCAGTTTGGGGCAAGTCAATATTTCTTATTGAGATCTCTGCAATAAGAAAAATGCAAAAACATTACAGAATTAATGACTTAATGACTAAACCTGCAGAACAGTGAACCATCTATTCAGCTACACAAGTCACCTCCTGTAAAGTCATGAACTCCCTGCGCGAAGCTCTCCTCTTTGTAGTTAAACCCAGCTGCTGCTCCCAGACTCTCAGCCATCTTCAGTTTTTCGTGGCTCCCTGCAGTAACGACGGGCACGGCACCAAACAGACGAACCAGCTGAACGGCAGCTGTTCCGACTCCGCTGGCTCCAGCGTGAGCGAGCACTACCTCACCCTCCTTCACCTGAGCTGGAGGCAGAGAGGACAGATGGCAACAAGAATTTAATATTTACCCCCCTTGTTAATTATACAGAGAGGGAACAGACGGGGTTAGGTTGTATACAATTGAGTGGACACTAATAGAAAATAACCATCTTCACATTTATTTGTTTGGATAAACTTGTAATTTCTGTTAATTTTTGCATTAGTTTCAACTTGTTTAGAGCACCACATGAGTAGTCTTGTTTCTTTATTTTTTCAGGAATGTCAACTTACAATTTAAATGATTTAAATTATTATGATGCCGTGTTAAACCCCTTAAATTTATGTAAGGGGGTTTAATAAGAAGATATAATATTTAGGGCTGTCCTCGACCAAAGAAATTCTTAGTTGACTAATCGTTTAGTTGATTTAAGTTTTTAAGAGTTTCTCCACAAAGAATCACACAAAAACACCACTTTAAACCTTGTGTTTGCCAGAGATGTGCTCATAGGTTTCTTAGAAATAAGTCATTCAGCATGAAAAAAGCATAAAAAACAACTAATCGACTAAAGAAATCTTAGTCAACTAAGACCAAAACGGCCGCTTAGTCGACTAATCAATGAAGTGCGGGCAGCCCTAATAACAGTATTACTATGATTTCTTTATTTTAAGAGAAAGTTCTTTATATATAAAATAATGAAAAAGAAAAATGGAGACATTTAGACTACAAGGAATAAAATGAGATGGCATAACAAACATGGTCGCTGTACCGATGAAAACCAGCAGCTGAAACGCCGTGAGCCAGGCCTCTGGGATCGCTGCCGCCTGCCAGAGAGTGAGATTGGAGGGAACGGGCATGAGAAGCTCCTCGGGCACAGAAACATATTCTGCATATCCTCCTCCAGAGAGCAAGGCCATGACCCGGTCATCTGGCCTCCAGCCTCCTTTAACTCCCGCGCCCAGACTGTCCACGGTACCAGCCACCTCCAGGCCCATGATGTCACTCTCACCTGGGGGAGGCGGGTACAGCCCTCGCCTCTGTGGGAAACAGAAAAAACATTATTCCACTATGACCTGTGATTGTTTCAGAATCACACAAGTCACATTAAATACACATTTAGCAGGCCAATAGATATGCATAGCAACGAGATTATAGTGCACTTATGCTTTGTAGGAATCGTATTATACCTGCAGTAAGTCCGCCCTGTTGAGGGCAGTTGCATGAACTTTAATCAGGACTTCTCCACCTTTAGGCTGAGGTCGAGGGACGGTTCGCAGCAGCAAATTCTCTGGTCCTCCTGGTACATCAACACACACTGCACGCATCATCTTGGCAAAGCTAGAGCAACACTTGTGCCAGGCCCGTAAAAGGAAAATACATAGAAAAAATATGTTTAAATTCTTTATAGAAAAACAATTTTATTTCAGCTGTTTTAAACACTCACTGTCTGGTTGGTGTTTCCAAGTAGAATTCTTCCAGTGTGCCGGATGTGATGCATTTATAGTCTCAGCAGTGGCAACTGTGATTTAATTGAAAAATAAATAAATAAATAGCAGCAACAGCAACCACATTTGAACAGATCAAGAGCACCAGTTCTTACAGGAACTAAATTATATCTTCATTTATAATAATATACTAAGTGTTCGCTGGGAAATGGAGGGATGGATTGACAAATAGCCCATAATTAATCTGTTTATAAGTTATATTAATGTCCCACTGTGGATCTTATTCTCTGTGATTCATTTCTACTGTAAATATGATAATTTCAACGCCTCTACATGTTTATATACCACATAATGTATAAATACAAACATGCTTTAGTGCCTTTTTCTTTGTCTTCACAATAACAAGAGCTAAGATTAAATTAATCTATTCTAGTCGAGACTACAAAGTCTTGTAAGCAGCTGTTGTTGTTTTAAGTGACACTTTTGTGCTGTGAGCACCAGAGTCTTGCTTATGTCATCACGGTTAGCAGTTAGAGGGCCAAGAGAGAGAGATTATCATCTCAGAATTGAGAAATGAGACAAGTTTTCATGGGGAAAAAAAATTTGCTCTTGTTTTTCTCACTCAACAAGATTACAATCTTTGTTTGTTGACTTTGAACAGGCACCTCAGGACTTTGCAGTTGATCAGACGTAAAGCCCATTGTGATCTGCTGGACATTGTGGTGTTGGCTCAGGAGGTAGAGCAGGTCGTCAACCGTCCACCAAACGGAAGGTCGTGGTTCGATCACCGGCTCCTCCAGTCCACATATTGAAGTGTCCTTGGGCAAGATACTGAACCCCAAATTGCTACCGAAGGCTGTGCCATCGGTGTTTGAATGAGTATTTAGATTAGATCCTGATGGGCACGTTGGTACCTTGCCTCTGCCATCAGTGTATGAATATGTGTGTGAATGCTGACATGTAGTGTAAAACGCTTTGAGTGGTCGGAAGATTAGAAAGGAGCTATATAAATGCAAGTCCATTCACCATTTCTCCAGAATCAGTTGAACCGTTATGGCATGCTTCACGGATATAAGATCATGCATCAGGCTGGCTATGTGGTGACTCAAGGGACAATGAGGCATTTGCTGAAAATTAAGCAATTTCTGAAAATCCCCATGGAGTGCAACTGATCTCATTAATTCAGAAAAACAGAGCAGATTTTTTTTTCCCATGAAAACTTTTCTCTGAATTCTGAGATCATATCTTGATAATTCAGAAAAACAGGGCAAATATTTTTTATTTATATTTATTTACTATATTATAAGTTATTTTATTCTTAAATGAATGCATTACGCTTCAGTACTAAACTGCGTGAGCACATATAACTAAACTTATCTGCACAGCTAAATACAGTCAGAAAAATATAAAAAATAATAATATTATATTACTATTATTTCATAACATTTAAAGTGTGTAATCATTTATTATTTTTATTTAATTCATGTATTATATCATTATTATTTTATTACATTATTATTATTATTATTATTAGTATTAGTATTAGTATATTCAATTAATGTTGTTTTGAATTATGTAATTTTTGTCGTTGTTGTTAATAATTTCCAATGCATATCTTTAAAACCAATACAAAAAAAAAGCATTTAAATCATGATGAATTATGGGCCATTTGGCTTTCCATATCAGTGTTGAGCAAAAACATGTACCCTAGCCCAGGGAGCATGACTGTGTAGTATGGTGTAGTGAACATGGGTGTGAATAATAACAAAACTATTTAGGAGAAGCAGAAAAAGGGAAGAAGAACAGAGAAAAGGAAGCAGTTTTAATAGTACAGTTGTTCAGTACTGATATAACGGAGGGTCCGTGAACTTCCACGATTACGTAACACAGTAGTGACCCGTTACGCAACGCGCATGCGCAGTAGAATCAAAACATTCCAGCTGTTCTATTCATAAATCCATGGTTAAGACTAAAGTATAAAGTTTCTAAATTGATGCAACAGATTGATTAGGTTGTATTAAAGATTTAGAAGAAGTAAATGTAGTTTATCATTTAGGATAGCAGCTGATTTGACAGAGAATTGGTCTACTACCTTTAAATTAATGTTAAATCATTCAAATCATGAACTTACCAGACAGAGATGTTAACAGTTCATCAACTCTGAGATGACTGTGTGAGTTTTGGGGAAGTTTAGTTGAGCCATCGTCCAGACTGGACTCCAGCTTGGCGCGGGAGGGATCAAACCAGCAGAGGGGCTGGCTCTATATGACCAGGCACATTATTAAAGGGATACTACTGACCAAGAAAAGATGATTTTAATAATGCTTAGGGCCAATAATATGATTAAATGTGACTGTTAAATACAAATCAAATGAAGGGATTCCTCCTCTGTCAGATCCTGGCAGTGTGGAGAATAGAGCTGCAACTAATGATAACTAAAATTTCAGATTACCAATTATTTATTTATTATTATTTATTTATATCAATCCTTTTGTTCAGTTCAATGTAAGAAAATAGTATAATAATAATAATAAATTCATATTGCACTTTTCGAGAAACAAAAGTTATAAAGTGCTTTGCAAGACAAATAAAAGCAATATAAAAGAAACAAAAGTAAAAAACAATAAAATAACTTAATATTTTATATTTTTTAGTTTATTTCTTTGTGTTTTTTTGTGAATGTGTCTGTTTTTTGTTTTGTGGTTTTCAGTATGTCTTGTCTCAATTGAAGGTTTTTGTATTGTTTCATTTTATTATGTTGAAAATTAAAAAAAAATATTGAAATAAAATAACTATTAAAACAGAGCAGCGCAAAAAAAGATCAATATAGTAGTGACATAGTAAAGTGGTAAAACAAGGTGATAAATACAAATATGTATAAACATAAATGCATACTAACACATAGACACGTGTGCAGAGTTTGTGTTTAAGTTAACATTTCGTGACCTCAGTATTGCCAAAATCCTAAAGATGTATTATTAAAAATATTTTAGCACAATCTAAAATATAACTTAGACCCTGAACAGTGAAAGAACACGTGAGAAAGTCGTAGCATTGTTCCCCAAAGTACTACAGCTGCATGTTCCTTGCACGAGAGGAATCATTGTTATTGTGTAACCTGCAAGAAGTCTCGTGACTGAACTCATGAGGCATCTTGAAATTGAATCTCTTTAAAGGAATGTGACAGTACACAATGACCAACAATCCCATCCACTTTACTTCAAATATAATAGGCTATTATGTTACAAATGCTGAGACAGCCATAGCAGCAAACACACCTGTAGAACACGGTGTTCTGGGGGACAGAAATCAGGTAAGAAAAGACATACTTGGCTTTAATTTAAACAGAAAATGTGACTGAATTGAACAATTAAAAATACCTATTTCTCCCTCTAGCCCTCTCTTGTAAATAATGGATGAAAGCTTCAGAAGACCTGGCGTGCTGCAGAGAGATCTGAGAGTGTTGAACCAAAAGGAAGAGAGGGATCTGCAGCATAAACTCAACATGTTGGACAGACAGTACAGGTACACTCGCAAGATGCTTCAGCAGAGAAGAGACTCGCTGATAAACGAACAGAGACGAGTGGTGATGGTGAAAGTGGTCGAGCCCAAAGCAACAGTCAACATCGCCATGAAAGAAATTGAAGAACACACAAATAAAGAGACGCAGTCGAGAGGTATTCAAACATCCGGTGGCAGGAGATCGTACTCCAGCAAATCCCAATATCACAACAAAGGAGGTGAACTGGTGGAGCAGAGTCGATCCATATCAGCACCACCACCGTCAGTCAAACCCACCGGCTCAGTGAGACGCAGAGGAAACATCCAGAGCAGCATGTCTCTCATGCAGATGAAAAACATCGCAACTATTGACTCAATATCAGAAAAGGAGCTGGCCAGGCAACAGCGGGAAGCCCGAGAGGAAATGGAGCGGCTGAGACAGTTTCAGAGGGAGACGTTACACAAGAGTGTGGCAGCGTTTATAGAAAAACTCAAGGACAAAAGCAACGTGGAGATACATGTGAAACCTCCGTAGAGGAACTCCAAAGTCTAGACTCAACTCAACATTTGCAAGGAAAAAAAGGTTCAACTAGCAGTGCTTTATTATAAACAATGAGAATGTACATATAATATAGAAAAGTTTCATTATATTTCTGAACATATTACACAATATTCCCCATCTTCCTCATGGTTATCAAAGCTTTGTGCACAGGAGTCTCCATGAGGAGGCTGCGGTACTTCTTCCACTCTGGAGACTCGGGAAGCTCCTTGTCTGCAAAAACAAACAAAATCATATTAGAACATGAAGTACTCATTGTTTCTACAATTAACAGACATCCCTTGTATTATGGATTATATTGATCCAGATCAATAACTATCTGTTTGAGTTGGGAAACTTCTGCAGTATAAAACTTCCTACCGTCACATTCAATGTGGACTCGTGTGGGGAGACATCTGGTGTGGTCAGAGTAGTCGAGCGAGCAGAGAACAGCCGTCTTCTCTCCTGGCAACATGAACATCAGCACCAGTAACGAACACAACACATTACTCTCCATCACTTCCACAGACTTATGGAGCTCCTGTAAACAAGCAGGAGGACAAAGTAAGTGTGTTATTCTGCCAGAACAAATGACAAAACTACCATCATTATAGCTCCTCTTCCTATGAGAGATTAACAATGCCTTAAATATTATGTGACGAATATTTTCATTTCTCGCTCTTCTTTTCATCTGTGAATCTTTGCATAAATGTGCAAGAATTACTGTTTTATCTGAGCGGGTCTGATTGGATTGGTATATTGGTGTTGGCTTATCATAGATATATTATCATCATGGTATGTTGTTAGAATTGCAAAAACAAACTGTAGCATCTAAATGTTTTATAGGCTGCTTTTTTTATGAATATTTGACCCTTTATTTTCTTAATTCAAGTTTAATAAATTTGTTTTTATTTATAGTTGTTAACAATAATATTTCAGGTTATTTCATTAATTTAATTCGAATTTTGCTGTTTAACAAAACAACAATTTTGGTGTACTGCAGGACTGCAACTAGCAATTATTTTCATTATAGATTGATCTGTCGATTAATCTTTTGGTTCATAAAACGTCAGACGATGGTACAAAATGCCCATCACAATCAGAGCCCAAGTTGACATATCTAATAAAAAAAATAAAAAACAAAGTTATTAAGATTACTGTCATAGATGACTAAGAAAACATCACTGTTTCTTCATTTGGAAAAATTGAACCAGTGAAGTTTTGGTATTTTTGCTTAAATAACTACTTAAAATATTAGTCGATAATCTCTGCCAAAATATATGATGTTACAGTATGTGCACATGTAGGGAAATATATCAGCTGATCATAAGCTTTCCACATCTACTCTTATTTATTTACGGATTTGTTCGCCTGCTAATGCAATTTTATGCAAGTCTTTCATGGGTGTACGTTTTTTTTAAGTTGTTTGTGAGCCCCTAATCTGTAGACAATTTTCTATCATTATGTGATAGACAATAAAGTTTTTTGAATCTTGAATATTAATATCTGGTGTTTTTTAACACTTTAATATTTATAATGTTATCACCAAAATCCATAATGGGTTAGGCCCCTTTTATTACTGTAACAAACTTGTTTGACAAAATGTTGTCGACTCTCTAGGCCTGTGCAGAAACCCGCCTCGTTCTACTTGTTTTATATTTGAGGGTGAGGTCACAGCATTCACTTGACTGACTCTCTGAGACATTTTATGAGATGTTATTTAACACACACACAAAAAAGCGAAGTGTGGCACCTTAACAAGCTTCAACTGCTGCTTGCGACCGGCGAAGGCGTTGAGATGTTGGCTGAGGGGATCTAGAAGAGTCCTTATGTCTGTCTGCATGTTGCTCTGCTCAGCCAGGCTGTTTAAAGGAATGAACGGGGGAACGTTATGACGGCTGATCCTCAGCGTGGGCTTCAGGTCCATCTCCAGGTTGTAGTTCTCTAAGTAGACGCCCTCGTAGGCCGTTGCCACGGACACGCACACTCCTTTACCTTGACGGGTCTTTATGATGTCGTACCCACCTGAGTGGCATCAAGAGGGAGGATTAAGACGTATTGTAAACATCTCACTGACAAATATATAATAACTGGGTGAATGACATGAGAAGAGTACCAATGATGTGATGAGCATGCAGGAGGTCTTTCAGTTGTGTGTGTCTGGCCATCAGTCGCAGTAGTTGTGAGTTCTCAGAGTCTTCATCCATTTCCTCCTCATCCTCCTTTTCTTCTTCATGTTTACACTGTTTGTCCATAGATGCCCTCAGTTTCTGGAGACTCTGTGGCACGACGGTGTCACCAGCACCAACAAATCAGACGACAACAAAACACAAGAAGTGCAGCAGCATTATAAATAAAGTTAGTGGTGGAAGAAGTATTCAGTTAATAATACCACACTTAAAATACTCCACTGTAAATAAAAGTCCTGGATTTCAAAACCTTACTTCAGTAAAAGTATGTGAGTATCATTAGCAAAAGGTACTTAAAGTAGGGCTGGGCAATATGACGATATATATTGTCTAAACAATATAAAAATGTCTGTCGTATATATATATTTTGTATCGTTTTTATCGCGGTATAGGCTACTGTACACGCACCTCTATGCACAACAAACAGCGATAGCTGTCTGAGAATAACTAATAATTATTAGTGCTGAATATGAATAATGAATAATGTTGTGAATTTATTCCTTATTTCATGGGGCATTTGGGGATTTATACATTATTATTACATATATATAACATTTAAAAAAATAAATAAACAAAGCATTCTAATAGTGATTTTGAGGTTGAATACCATGGCAACGGTCGGAGATTCGAAGCATTCGGGTCAGCCCTACCAATATTTATTTATTCTTAAATTCATAATACATAACATAATACTGATTCTAAAATAATTTTAATTTATTTTACTGCTGTAGATGTTTAAAAAAAGTTTTAAAAAAGTTATGTTAACATACACAGTACTTTTGGTTGCATGTAAAAACAAAAACTGTCAGGCAAATGTAGAATATGGAAAGAAATACAATATTTCCCTCTCAGATGTAGTGGAGTATAAATATAAATTTGCATAAAATGGAAATACTAAGTACAAGTACCTCAAATGTGTACTCAAGTAACAGTACTTGAGTAAAAGTATCCACCACTGGTGAAGATGAAGGTATGGCTGTTGTAGAGTTTTAACTGGCAGTTAATAAGTTTTATTTTATATATTTTATTCTATGTAAACTGTGTAAACTCAGCACATTAAATCAAACATGTCACCTTGTGTGTCTCTATCTCTGCCTTCAGTTGGTCTCTCTGGGTCATCAGTGCTTCAGCTTTAGCCTTCAGCTCCTTCACACGACTCGGCTGCTGAGGTTGAGCTTTACGGCTTCTTGCCTGAACTTCCAGCAGACTCAGATGACTCAAAACACCTGCAGAGGAAGAAATACTCTGATTAGATTTAACTCTCAAACGATAGAAAAGAAAAGTGGTTGATATCAGATAGAATAGAATAGAAAGCTTTATTGTCATCGTATTAAATACAACGAGATTCATAGTTGCCACTTCTGGTCAGTGCTTTAAAACAAATACTTGACAAGACAAAACGAGTCAGATAAAACATATAACAGGTAAAACACACAGTCATAAAGCAAATAAAACAGGTAAAGTAGATGTAATAAATAAATAAAAACAGAAGTGTTACACTAGATCAGGGGTCAGCAACCTTTACCATCAAAAGAGCCATTTTAGTCAAAATAAAAAAAAAAAAGTCTGTCTGGAGCCACAAAACATTTGATCATTGTGATGAAGGTAACAGTTTATAGTTTAAGTATATAGTATATAAGTCTAATGCAGTGAGGGCCAAAGAGACAATGTATGACGGAGTATTAGGGACACATTGAGGGAAAAAACATCTGAGATTTACAGAATAAAGTCATAACTTTACGAGAAAAAAGTCATAACTTTACGAGAAAAATAGTCGTAATACTACGAGAATAAAGTCATAGCTTTCCAACAAAAAAAATCATAATATTACGAGAATAAAGTTATAACTTTATGAGAAAAAACATTGTAATATTACGAGAATAAACTCGTAATATTACGAGAATAAAGTCATAACTTTCCAACAAAAAAGTCGTAATATTATGAGAATAAAGACATAACTTTCCAACAAAAAAAATCAATATTAAGAGAATAAAGTCATAACTTTATAAAAAAAAGTCATAATATTACGAGAATAAAGTAATAACTTTATGATAAAAAAACATTGTAATATTACGAGAATAAAGTCGTAATATTACGAGAATAAAGTCGTAACTTTCCAACAAAAAAGTCGTAATATTATGAGAATAAAGACATAACTTTCCAACAAAAAAAAACAATATTAAGAGAATAAAGTCATAACTTTATAAAAGAAAAGTCATAATATTACGAGAATAAAGTCATAAGTTTTAAGAGAAAAAAAGACAATAATTCGTAAAATTACTACTTTATAATATTGACTTTATTCTCATGAACTTTTGACTTTTTTCTCGTAATATTATGACTTCATTCCCGAAATCTTGGATTTATTTTTTTCCTCAATGTGGCCCTAATACTCCGTCGTACCATAGACCTACAACAACGATAAATAAAAATGTAAACAAAAGAACAGTTATTCATTTCCATGTTTATAAATCCACAGGGAGCCACTGGAGAGGAGCTAAAGAGCCGCATGTTGCTGACTAATTAGAGGAATAAAATATAAAAATAGATGTAATGTAAACAGAGGTAGTAACACTTGAGGTGTATATTGCATCAAGGATATATTGCACAGACAAATGTATTGTATGATATCGCTAGCTAGCTAGGAGTAGTTTGTTGTGATGTTCCTTTAGCTCAAGCTTAGTTTATCAGATAGCTAGCTATCTGTAGCGGTAAACTAGCTTTCCACCAGTCTGAGTTACCTTTCGTAGCCGCTCCCTCCATACTCCGTCTTTATTTGTGTGTTAAATAAAGTCCGTTAAGCTGCTCAGATGGAAACATTCACTCCAAGCTGCGGATGTTTTGATTTTGGCGCCTGCTACGTCATCACTCGTAGCCCCGCCCCCAGCTTCAACCCCGGAAGAGAATTCAAAACACTGTGGGTGATCACATGGAGCATGGACTGAGAGATTAGCCAGCTGGTAGGTTCATGTAACGCTTTATGAGCACTAAAGAATAGATTTAAACAACGTGAGTTAATCGTATAGATAATGAACGTGTGTTATTGTCTGCAGTTGTTTGTTTTTAGCCGTAAAGAAGTTGTTTTTAACTAACGTAGTGCTCTTGAATGTGTCAGTGAGAACAGCATGGTGACAGCAGTGAGTTTCAGCAGGATTACAACAGTGCTGCTGTGTAAAGGTGAGTCTGTCTCATGTTACTTCATTTCTTCATACCTTTCTCACTGCACTACATTTTCAGACGTGATATTATTTTAACCAACTAAACTCTTTTTTCTCTTCCTGTTTATGAATATTAAGATAAGATAAGATAAGATATTCCTTTATTAGTCCCACAGTGGGGACATTTGCAGTGTACAGCAGCAAAGGGGATAGTGCAAAAAACAAGATGCATCAGCTAACACATTAAAAAAGAGCTAAACAAAGTGTAACAAAATATGAACCATTTAAATAGAAGGGAGTATAAAAATAGGAGCAGTATATACAGTATTGACAATAAACAGACTATTAACAAAATTGCACAAGTGGAAAATGATATTGCACAGTGAGAATGAATAAATGAATGAATATCAGGTTATTGTCAGTAACTCATATTCAGTCCAGTTAAGCAGCTGTTGTCAGATATTTGAGGGTCACTGAGTGCAGTAGCTCTATTTTCCAGCCAATTGAATCAGCACCATTAGTTATGTACAACTAATATAGCTAAAGTTACAGCAGCAATGTATTAAATAAAAGTCACTTTAATTCATATTACCTGAATTAATCCTTACTTTATAGAGACCTTATTTGTACTTTGTGCTGCCTCCTGTTGTTGTGTTTTGGTTTGAGCTGAACTGACAACTCAATTAATCAGTTATTGTTTTTGACAGAAAACTAATCAGCAACTATTTTTAATTATCATTTGTGTTGTTGTTATTTAAGTAACTGGTTCCAGCCTCTCAAATGAGAGGATTTGCTGGTTTTAACTGTTTTTATATCACTATAATAAACTGAGTATCTTGGGGTTTTGTGGCGGTTTATTCATACAAAAGAGATGCAAATTGCAAAGTGCATTTTCACTATTTTCTGACATTTAAAAGACCAAAGTTGATGTACTGAGAATAATAAGAAATTAACTGACAGTGAAAGTAATCGTTAGTTGCAGCCCCAGCTTGCAGGGATGTGATAATAAACTGAAACTAAGGAATACTTTAATTATCGTTTAGTCTGCTGATTTATTTTCTCAATTAATCATATTAAAAATATGTATTTAAAATGTCACAAAATAGTTAAAACTACTGATCAAATTTCCTTGAGTCGGAAGTGACGTCTTTAAAAAGCTTGTTTTGTCCAACTAAAAGTCCAAAAGCCAAACATATTCAGTTCATTATCACATAAGACAAAGAAAAAGCAGCAAATCCTCACATTTGAGAATGTGACTAACAAAATAGTTGTACATTTTTGTCAATTCAACTATTTGTTTCAGCTCTAATTATTTGTGTCCTTGTGGATTTATAATGTGATTAAAGAAAACATTTCTATATGGGCACAAAGACAAAGAACAATAACTGCATAATGTGAGTAAAAACAATTTCAAATTAATTTTTCCATGGCAGCAATAGTGGAAACTTTTGAAATTTACACCCATTTGTGGCTCTTGACCTTGAAAACCCTCAGAGATTGGTTGCTGTCTGTCTTTGTGGTGCAGTTATACACAAAGGCAGTAGATGGCAGAGTAGCAGAGCACCTCCCCCTCTGAACCTCCCATCTCCAAACCAGTAGTCAGTATTTTTGTATCAGCACAAGCGGGGGAAAGTTGACACAGAGGTTGTGTGACCTCGCTTTGTGTACAGACTGGAGCTTGTCTCGTATAACGACGCTCTTCTGCTGCAAACAGTTCAGTTTATGTGACTGCAGAGGCGGCGGTGATTTCACCTGTTTATTTTAGGAAAAGAAATGTGTAAAAACAGCTCGGTGGAATCCAGGGCATGAGGAGAGTACGTGGGGTGTGGTTTATGATTAAAAAAAAAAGTTAGAGTTATACAGCAGGCGGCAACATGCCAGCACAGCTTACTCTCTCACACACAGATATCAAATCAGTGTTTTCAATTTCCTTTCTTCAAGGCTCCTGGGCTTTGCTGACTGATGGGTGTGGACAGAGACGTTTTCCATCCGTCTGAATGTGCGTCTGCAGGAGAACTGAGACTTAAAGACAATCAACATGGACCCGTCCAACCAGAAGCACTTCACGGCTGTAGACTATGTCATATTTGCGGTGTTGCTCGCCGCCTCTATAGGCATCGGGCTGTACCACGCTCTATCAGGTGGCCGTCAGCGCACCACACAGGAGTTCCTGATGGCGGACCGGAGCATGAGCTGTCTTCCTGTCTCGCTGTCGCTCATCGCCTCATTCCAGTCTGCCGTGGCGATCATAGGGGTACCGGCGGAAATCTACACTCACGGTACTCAGTACTGGTTCATCGGCTGTGCCTACGTCCTGGGCCTCCTCATTCCTGCTCATGTTTTCATTCCTGTGTTGTACAGACTGCGGCTCTCCAGCGCTTATCAGGTATAACAGAGCAGTTTTATTGGAGTATTTTATGAGTTCATATTTATGGAGCGTGTCCTTGATGACCTACACTTCTCATGTTGTTTTGTTTCACAGTATCTTGAAATGCGCTTCAGCAAAGCAGTGCGTGTCTGTGGAACTTTGGCCTTCATCTTTCAGACAGTGAGTTCAAGACTTCACATAACAAAGTGGGGATGCACCAATCACACTTTTTTTCTCCCAATAACAAGTCCAATACCTCGACTCAGGGTATCTGCAGATACCGAGCACCGATCTGATACCAGTGCTCTCTTTTTCCCCAAATTTTAAATCTGTGTATCTCACTGCATGGAACTAACTAGGATCATTTTTATGGAAGGCAACATGAGGCCAGGGATTGCCATTGTGCTAAAAGCTTAAGTTGCCAAAATGTGACTGATTTCAGTCAAACACAGAAGTTTGACATTGACAAAGAAACTATATTTAGTGTGGATCACTCACATCTTACCAATACCCACTCAGCGTAAAGCAATTATTAATTAAAGACTGTAAACGGGGGAAACAGCCAGCCTGCCTCTGTCCAAAGGTAACAAAATCCACTTACCAGCACCTCTAAAGTTCTTTACTTTGTCTTGTTTGTTCGTTTAATAAGTACAAAAACCAAAGTGTAAAAATTACCCCATTTACACCTGGCATTAAAATGTGTTTTGGGTGATCGGATTGCAATCAGACAGTGTTTGACAGGGATGCATTGTGGCCACATTGAACACAAGTGTAAATGCAATGTAAATGTAAATTTGTCCTTTACTCTGCTACAGGTTATCTATATGGGTGTTTGTATTTATACTCCTGCCTTTGCACTAAATGCAGGTAAGAAAAGTTCATGTTTTTCACTCTGACTCAGTCATTTTGAATAGATGACATCTGTGGTTCAATGTTTTCCTGTTTTCTTTCAGTTACTGGATTTGAATTATGGGGAGCGGTGCTGGCCACTGGACTAGTGTGCACATTGTACACAACAATAGTGAGTTGTTCAAGGTCATTTTCATGCAGCGTAACGGGACTTTCCAACATTTGAATATTTCCAACTCTTCCTTTTGAGTGTTTTGTTATCGTAACAGGCCTAGCGTGTGAGGCGTCATGTCTCTCTTGACAGCCCAGGAGTGACTTTATCTCTCTCTCCAAAAAGATGTTGTATATTTCATCTGAGAAAAGTGGCAATCTTACCAAAAAGGCTCATGAATCACTTGTAGAAGAGTCTATATTTTAGAGATATCATGGATTAATATGAAGGATTACCGAGACAGATATCTAGTATTTGAATAAAGAATTTATTTATTTCCCATGTGTCTCGTCTGCTCCTGACAGGGTGGTTTGAAGGCTGTTATCTGGACAGACGTCTTCCAGACGGTTGTTATGTTTGCGGGGCAGCTGGCTGTTATCGTGGTGGGAGTTCAGCGGACCGGAGGAGTGTCTGAAGTCTGGAGGAAAGTCCAGGAAGGAAACCGCATCTCTGCTCTCGAGTGAGTCCATACTGTAGATTGCAGTATGCAGCATCAGGAATGGACGAGGAAATCTGTGCACAAATTCATCGTGGTTTATTTAATTCTTTAAGTGGAAATCATCCAATATCAATACTTGACTGATTTCACAGAAAAACTGTTTTTCGTGGCGTATGGAAACCTCTAGGACAGAAAGTATTAAAATTCAAATTTGACTGAATTTTAATGTAGTATTGAGAAATGAATGAAACCAATTCATTCATTTGAGTTATGCTCAACTTGTAAACAGATCTTTTGAGTTCAAGGACATACAGTGATAGTACATCAACAACCAAGTGGCTGCAGGTTTTTATTGCAAACGCTCCAGATACAACAGCAGCTAATTTCTCTACAGTCCACTTGTTTCTTTGCATAAATGTGGAGATAAATTCCTCTACCCACATGTTATTTATTACACATTGGTAAATCTGTTTCAGTGTATGTTTGTTCTAAAGTATTAAATTATTGTCTGTATTTTCTCTCCGGTGTTCAGCCTAAACCCAGATCCTACAGAGAGACACACCTTCTGGACTCTGGCGGTTGGCGGCGTCTTCCTCATGCTGTCGCTGTACGGAGTGAACCAGGCTCAGGTCCAAAGATATCTCAGCGCCCGCACTGAGAAAGAGGCGGTCAGGTACACACCGTAGATTTTCACAATTTTGTTTTCACTTTTATGCTAACGTGTTTTTGTTACATTGAACTTTGACTGTAGTCTTTTAATACTGCGGCCTGCTCTCAGAATAGAATAGGAAATTAGAATGAAAAGTAGTCCTTTATATTATGTTAATTGACAAGCGATCACTGGGAAGTTCAATGCAAACCACCACGGTAGTGAGTGTTTTAGCCAAAAAAAAAAAGAAAAGTCACAAAGATGACGTCAGAAATGACCACTTTTACTGCGCTCCTTTCTCCCTCTCTGCAGGTCTTGCTACATGGTTTTTCCCTCCCTGCAGTTGTCTCTGGCTCTCAGCTGTGTGATGGGACTGGTCATGTTCGCACGTTACTGTGGAGAGGATCACTCTGAGAAGCTGGGCACCTCTTCAAGGGATGCGGTGAGTTTCAGTGTGTTATCGACCGATATCGTCTGCTTCATGTTTTGGGAAACGGGGATATGATTTTTCTTTTCCTGCTTTTTCTGCTTCCTTGATCTCCAGAGATTAGTGCGTAGGATGAAAGTTAAGTTCATGCAGAGTTATGTAAAAACCCTCCAGGGCTCATAGATTCAACAGCGTCACTACTGCAGCATGAGTATTTACATATTTTATAGCAAGTCCTTCTAACACATTAGGATCATTATGTAAATGTGCTGTCTAGACCGTACGTTGTCAGATTTGCATTTCGTTTCTGAATAAAGTTTAGCAAAACAAACTGTTTATGTTTTTTTCTTTTACAATGTGTTTTCCACAGATGGTGGTATACTTTGTGATGGATATGCTGCAGGGTCTGCCTGGACTACCTGGACTGTTTGTTGCGTGTTTGTTCAGTGCAGCTCTCAGGTTGGTACAGGACTTTCTACATTGTCTGTCTATTTTTTGTTTTTTAATTAAACCTAACATTAACCCTGTCAGTCCCAGCAGAACGCCGGCCTCCACAAGTGAGGCTTGCACATGAACAGATAGCGATCAATAGCTCTGACCCTTCTGAGAAAAATAAGCTCTCACACTTCTTAGGTGTTGTTATGGTCATACAAACAACATGTGTGCATCAAAGTGTATCCCTTTCACCATAACTTGGGAAGAGGCTGTACAGAGTTCAATAACACCGGCAACTACTCAGGTGACCCGGATGAAGTCATGGAGGTCAGTGCGTCAATTGCGTTGACTTAGAGCTGGGCGATAAATAGATTTTATCACTTAATTAGAATTCATGGTTTGAAACAATGTTTAAAAATTAAAATCTATTTTCACTTTAACATGCATAATTACAGTACGGAACTGCCACCGCTTCCCTGAGCTCCCATAGTTCATAGTAAACGCGTGAGTTCTCTTCAGACACGGATAAAATATCAACACGGCAGCATGTGCTAATAAAAGTGAGGAGCATTATCTCCTCAGCAACCACGAGCAAACAACTTCCGCTGTAAAATTTGCCGTTGTAACATGCACAATAACATAATGTTTAATCTTGTGTACGAAAGTGTTTTTTCTTCAGGGATACAATAAATTTCTTTCAAGAGGCATCTTTTATTTATTTTTGAAAAAGTGAAGTTTGGTGAAAGTTAAAATCGTAAATCAGATGTGATGTGAACAAATCTGAGATTTTATTTTTAGGCCATATTGTCCAGCCCTACCTTGACTAAATGTTTATTGTTGCACTTTATTCATTTTTCAGTAATGTTAATTTATAATTATGAGGCTGTTCTGTACCAAAAACCTCCCAGATTTGACTAATTACTGTTCATTACAATTTCAGAATTCTAATAAAATGCATTTTACCACAGAATTTTAACCTTACCTAATTTTAACTCTATAACATGCGCAGTCTAATACAACAGCTGCCAGACGACATCCTCCAAAATGATCATACTGTTGAATCAACACCTCTCTGAAAAAGTTTTAAAAAAAAACTGAACATTATAACCTTCATGAAGGTGGGATTTATTGCAGGTCTGTTGTCTACAACTGAGTTTATAATCCATTATTAATCGTGAATGCCGTTATTCACATCAAATGTTTCAGTCCTGGTTATCCTGAAAAAGAAAATGTGCAATGCATCCATATTTGAAGCTTATGAGAAGGTTTTTATTCAAATCTTCCCTTCTGTCACTATGGGTGTAAAAAACCTTATTAATGCAGTCACATTAAATATAATGCATTATTTGTTTTCTTATCTTTGACATTAACTCTCAAATGTTGTGATGATTTAGTATTTGGATTTAGAATGAGTTCACAAGATGAATAATTAACAGTACATTTCATTGTATTATAAAGATGTCAGTAATGTATAGTACATGTTTTGCTCTTCCTGTGCAGCACCATCTCTTCTGCTTTTAACTCTTTGGCCACTGTGACAATGGAAGACCTCATCAAACCACATTTCCCCGCCATGACGGAGGCCAGAGCAACCCTGCTGTCCAAAGCTTTAGGTTCGCTCTCTGACGCTCATCAGTGCACGATAAAGAGCTGCACAATAATGACGCATTTAATCTAAAGTTTCACCTTTTGTCTCCTCTATAAGCTATGTCCTACGGGCTGCTGTGTCTGGCCATGGCCTTTCTCACTCACCTCATGGATGATTCAGTTCTACTGGTACGCTCACAGGTGGTATGATCAAATAATAACAAACATTTCTCACTAAATGTGCTCTAACTGTGATTGAACTCCAGGTGGCTTTGAAAATCTTCGGGATGGTCGGTGGTCCTATTCTTGGTGTGTTTTGTCTCGGGATGTTCTTCCCGTGGGCCAACTCTGCCGTAAGTTGAACCTCATCAGTGAGATCTTTCGTGTAGTCATGAGACAATACACAGTGTAGCTGCTTATTTTGGTCAAAATGATCATGAATTAAAACCCCTAATGCTTCAATTACATAAAACAAACTAGTCTCTAACATCTCTTTTGAAAACAAACTGTAAAAACATTTCAGAATGCGTTTTGGCCAATTCACTTTACTGCAGTGGTTTCCAAGTTTTGGCTTGTTATTAGTGCGAGTTCAACTAACGAGATTTTTCCTTAACTGTTTTGTTTTTTGTTAGAGACTCAAGCAGTTAAAATGTTCAGTATTTCACAAGAAGAAAGACAAAATAAAGAAGTAGAATAAAGAAGAAAAAAAGTGTGTTAAAAAATGCTTTAACACAAATATTGTTCTTTTTTGTCCCTCGTTCACACATGGATTCAAATGTAGAAAAAGGCGTCTCTTGCTCCTCATGAATCTGTAGCTCATATTAATCATTTCACTCATAATTTACATACTCGGCTCAGATTCAGCAGTTGTTGTTTTTTTACATTGCCACTAGCATGCCAAATAGCCCCCAGTTTTACAATTATATATACCTTGCAAAATTGGTTATTGAAACCGGTAATACAACAATGACTTTGTACTCTGCCATCGCTTTGCACCCTCTGCAGTGATTTAATGGCGCTGTACTGGAGAATTAGCACCACCATCTGATAACAGTAGTGGATGGAAATGTGCGTGAATTCGCATTTTCTTTTGCAGATTTTCTGGAATTTTAGTTAAAATTTGCACTAAATTTGGATGGAAACTTAACTGACCGGCATTTTGTTTAGTCTTTAAGTTTGTATGTATGAACGAGGGGGTTATTCCTGTAATCATTTTGTGACCCCTCTGATTTATATTGGAGCTTGTGCGGGAACCCGACCCCCACATTGGAGATCACTCCGTACAGTCTTTATGTATCTGTGTTAAGTTGTCCTGTTGTTACCAGGGAGCGTTGGCAGGTCTGGGAACCGGTCTAAGTTTGGCTTTCTGGGTCGGCATCGGGAGCATCGTCACTCGTAGCTCCGGCACGAGACCGCTGCCGCCCAAGTGCAGCGCCGTCCTGCTGTCAGACAACACGACTACTGCCATTCACACTGCACTCAGCAACATCACCCTGAGGTACACAAACAGCATGTGTTTTTTGTTTTTACTGTGGTCATTTCACAAGTTAATCATCTCTCTGTGTTCTTCAGCCGACCGTCTGGACTGAAGAGATTTTATTCACTGTCCTACATGTGGTACAGCGCATTCAACTGCTTCACAGTCGTTCTCATAGGCCTGATCATCAGCTTCCTCACAGGTGGGCAACTTCTCACATGTTCTCTATAATTTATCAATTTTAGACTTAACTTTAAAATGTTTAAATATATCTTTTTTTTCTATTTAGGCCCTATGAAAGAAGAAGATGTGACACCAGGCACAATCTATCCCTTGTTAGGGAAACTGCTTTGTTTTCTACCTGAACACCTCAAAAAGAAGCTCTGCTGCGTGACTCCTCTGGGACAAACGGTCAGTAAAATGATAATAGTAATAATGATAATAACTTTATTTATAGAGCACTTTTCATACAAGATGTGCAGCTCAAAGTGCTTTACAAAATAAAATAAAAATACAACACATTCAGACAAGGGCAGATAGGCAATAAAATGAGACAATAAGAGGACAGTAGATGCTAAAATACATTAGGGAAATTAAAAACAGAGGCCATTAAGAATAATAAAAATGAGAGGATTAATAAAAAGTTGTTTTAGTTATAAAAAAACTGTGCTGTCTATTTTCTTGAGCGTGTAATTGTATTTAAACCTAGCAGTAGAAGATCTGAGAGCTCGTGAAGGCTTATAAAACGACGAGAGAGTCTGCAGATGAAGCCCTCTCAGATATCATTATTCCTGCCATGAAATTAAACTAACTATTGCAACAAAACAGCACAAATAAAATGTATAATAAGACTAACTGGCAACACACTATAATTTAAAGCCTGATAATGAGCTCAGTTTTGAGCTGAGAGGAGGATCTTAAAGAAGAGATGACATATTATGCTCATTTTCAGGTTCATACATGTATTTTGGGTTTCTACTATAACATGTTTACATTCTTCAATGTTCAGAAAACATTATTTTTCTCATACTGTTGGTCTGAATATATCTGTATTCACTCTCTGTCTGAAACGCTCCGTTTTAGTGCCTGTCTCTTTAAGACCTCCTCCTGAAAAATCCCAGTCTGCTCTGATTAGTTTGCGAGAAAAATATGGTGCACCTTTGCAAAGGTAGTTCTCGACCAGTTCTCAAGGTAGTTCATGTTTTCTGATCTATGCTGCCCACAAAAAACTGACTGGGTTGTCTTATTTCACAGTTTGTGGGTTGGTAGAAACTCCAGATACCCAAATGTATGAGCACGAGCAGTGAGAAAAATAGTTTTTCATGATATGTCCCCTTTAAATGTTCTTTATAACTTTTGGATGATTTGCCATAAAATTTGCGACAGATATGCAAGGTCCCTGAAGGATTGATTTGTAATAAATTTGGTGATCCTTAAAAAAATTCATCACAATCGTACACAGCACAACGTAGCGAAATTCGACTTGTTATATTTGTCGCAATTCTCATCACATCCCGACAGCAATCAATAAATCAAATGCTCTGACAAAAAAAGGAAAAAAATCCAGTTTCTGTGGCTGTCGCAGGACTGTAATAACCTACCTACCTGCGTGCACTCTGCCCGTGCACTCATTGGGCATCCCCGGAGTCTTCCACAAGCTGCCAGCTTGACAGCTGTGAGTACTAACAATAGCCATGTTTGTTGTTTACGTTCATTATGATATGTTTACATCTGTAATGATAATTGTGGAGGAGTGGCTTTGGAGGGAGGCCTGAAGAGACGAGCTGCCGACTTTCTCTCTAGATTTAGCGACTTTTGGAGATAGTGCTGCTACTTTCATCGGGGCAGGTTGTTCGGTTGCATGATTTATAAAATCTAGCGTACTCTTGCTAGTTTCTCAACATTACTGACCCTAGCTTTATGTTTGGTGATCCCTGACTTTGCCTTAATTTCCATCATCAGGTCAAAATTGTATTTGCACAAATACTTTGATGACATTCCCATCAGCCTCAGCTGTACTTTATGTTTAGTGTTAATTAGCATATGCTAGCTTTCTAACATGCTAAACTATAGTGAACATGATAAACATTATACCTGCTAAATATCAGCATGTTAGCGGTGTCCTTGTTAACATTTAGCTCTAAGTACAGCCTCACAGAGCCTCCAGCATGGCTGTATTAGCATCTTCATAGAGACTTGTTGTGTTTAAAATTCTAGTTATGAGTAGTTGTTGACATCAGCGAATTAATCTGTACTTCTATATTTACCTTTTTAATGATCTTTTTTAATTATTTGTTTAGCTCTCAGCACAACAAAGGTCCCCACAACACAAAGAAATCAATGGACTTGCAGTCCCACAAGAGGACGGAGTGTCACAGGAAGAGACGGACAGATTTCTTCCTGAGGCTCAAACACCTTTTGTGGAGCAGGAAACAACTGTGTGATATCACAGTTTCATGGCTGGCTGGAAAACGGTAAAAAAAAGTGTTTACACAAAGCACTTTGACTTAAAAAAATCAACATGTATTTTTAGTTCTTATCTTGTTGCCTTTGCTTTGCGATGGAGGAGGTCATTTGAATTTGCACTGTCAAACGCTGCAACGAAGTCAAAGCTAAACGATGTTCAGTCCTTGAGTGCAGCTGTTTTACAGTTTGATTTATATGCAGTATTTGTCAACTTCAGGTGTATGATCATTGATTCACGTTCAGGCGGTTCCTTGCATGTGTACATGTTTAAAAAAAAAAACTGCACTAAACTTTAAGCTTTATGAGAATTATTTGAGGTCCTGTGAACTAAAAACGTTTTATACCGTTATTGATTCTATCCTTGACTATTGTTTAGCACAACTGCAGCTGTATGAATGGTCCTGTGGGAGATGATGGTGCCTCACTTTTTAAGAATGTATGAGTGAATGTTGTCTGTATAAGAGCTGAAACACTGAAAAACAACCTTGTTCTAAAAAGGATTAAAGATTTTGTAGATATCTCTTTGCATTGTTTTGTCCTCTTGTTTTGATTTTCTGCAACTGAAAAATAATTTCAATCATAGAAATTGATTTTTGGTAAATGTCCCAACTTAAAGGGACACGTTTGTTATTGTGTCTAACAAAGTCTCAAGATAAATGCTTAATAATATACATTCCCTGGCTACTTTATTAGGTACACCTATTGTAGAAGTAATCCCTTTTTAACTATATAAAAATGTGATAAACAATGATAAAGTATTAATCCTATAACCCTGTTTTTACTACTGAAACAGCATACAATCATAGTGCTGCTGTATAGACCCCAGTGCTGTAATACTCACACTGGCCGCTGTAACTCACAGCTCTAGTGATGTAATGCAAATGAACTCCAAGTCACCTCGCAGCTGCAGGGGGCCAAAAACAGGGAATCTGTCTCTGACATAATGGATGGCAGGGGAGGTACCATGATCATATGTATGGTAGAGGGTATATGCTGATTAGTAAGATATTTTGACAGAGACCAGTAGAATTGAAGAATACTAAAATTTATGATGGCAGGATAGGAGGGATGAGTTCTTTGTTCCAAGTATATAAGGTTATGATGTAAAGCCCGCGAGCAGTCGTGTCTGGACAAACGTGTCCGGACCGGCTCGGGTATTGGTTGAGTTTGTGTCTGTTGATATTAAACACAATGAAAACTCTGCTTCTTGCAATATACTTGTACAGCATCAAGTGATTCATTTGAGTAACCTGTGTTGACTTTCTGACACCATTAAAATTGAACATTGAAGAACATTGAACTGGGATCTCAGCCGTTCCAGGCCCAAGGCTTGAGATTTCCAGACTCAACACTATGAGATCTGGAAGATTACAATGTTCAGTTTTTGTTGAAACTGTCCAGAGAGGAATCAATTTCAACTATACGTTTATTACTGAGGTCATAGTTAGTGATGTTGTTGTACAGGTCTGCATTACATTAAAATGTGTTTTTAATATTCTTCCCCACTGATGTTTGTACATGAGGTGGGCAAACATTAGAAACACTTTTCAATATAATGCAGTCAAGTTCAACACCACTGCAAACTACAACCTCAATAATAAACATATATAATTTAATACCTCTCTGACCGTGTCAATCAAAACTGAACAGTATTATCTATTTAAAAGGTAGAATTTATGGCGGAGCTGTTGTATTGGACTGCATTAGATTTTCTTTTTGTTTGTTAGTTTTTAATGTTTTGCATGTGTGTGTCTACTATTTCCTACTGGCATAATGTTCATTTATATTTGTATAACGAGGAATTATCTTGGAGGGACATGGCCAAAATGGCAGGGTCGAGTAGTTAATACAGAGTCACATAAATTAATATACAGCATTTATTTGAAGCACAATAACATAACCTGACATAAGACATGCTGATTTAAAAAAAAAAAAAAAGATTACATGTTGTACAGACAGTTTTTCTAAAACCGTGATCAGTGAGGAAACTCAGACAGATGACTGTTACATCTGGTACATATTTAATATTAAATATATGATATTTAATATGGTCAGACCCGGGTTGTGCATATGTAATATAAGATTTATATTAAATCACATATGTGAGTACAATGTTACATACAATGAGTAACACATTTTGATAATACTGTACTCCCAGTGTGATTTGATTGGGTCAAAAAGTAAAGTTTACTATTTTTATTTTATAAAACAAATGTGAGTTTTTGTCAGAAATATCTGAGCATCTCATTAATAACATTTGATGAGGTTTCATCTAATACAGTGTGTATAATTTTGGACTTCTACCTGCCACATATTGAATAAATAGAGCTGTTCCTCATAAATAAAATTTGACTGAACATGTTTTCACACTGTATTTGAAACAAAGAAGGTCTTTTTTGTGAAGATTTTTTGTTTACACGAAATATCCAAATGTGTTCAGAACAAGGAGTCCTGCCTCACAAAGCTTCTCTATTCTCCGCTTACATCAAAGTCCTAAACACAAGGGTTGTAAATAAATCTAGCTAACCCAATAGAAGGCTAAATAAAAGGCTTTAATTACATGCCATATAACATCTTTGTTTGTTTTTTTGCCTCTGCTGCATGTGGTTTTGCATGTGCCATAAGTTTCTGTGAAATGTCAGCTGCCCCCAATGCACCTATACAAGCATCTATGCACACGCTTTAACATTCAGAAATATCAGAACTATGTATTACTAAAATAGAAACTCCAATCAATCAATAAAAGACACTATTAGTTGTAGCATATAACAAATACTTTTAATACAAATTAAATGGAAAGCCTTAAAGACACCTCATTAAAAACAAAAACTGATGGGTAATCCCCTCATTTAAATATTTTTAAATAAAAGTATTTTTTGGAAATTTTTCCGTTGTGAAAGAATCCTCCAGGAAATTCGTGGCAGTGATGAAGTGTGTAGGTGTGTAGGGTTACTATATTGAATGACATTTTGAGAGAGCATGGGGTCAGCAACCAGGAGTCAGCAACCTGCGGCTCTTTAGCCCCTCTCCAGTGGCTCCCTGTGGATTTTTAAAAATGGAAATGAATAACTGTTTTTTGTTTACATTTTCATTTTTATTTATCATTGTTGTTGGTCTATGGTACGACGGTACAACAGAGTATTAGGGCCACATTGAGGAAAAAAAATAAATCGGAGATTTCGAGAATAAAGTCATAATATTATAAAGTAGTATTTTTACATTTTATTTTCTTTTTGTCTCATAAAGTTATTGACTTTATTCTCGTAATATTATGACTTTTTTCTCGTAAACTTATGATTATATTCTCGTAAACTTATGACTTTTTTTTCGTAATATTATGACTTTATCCTCGTAATATTACGACTTTTTTTCTCATAAAGTTATGACTTTATTCTCTTAATATTATGACTTTCTTCTTTTAAACTTATGACTTTTTTTCTCGTTAAGTTATGACTTTATTCTGGAAATCTCAGACTTTTTTTCCCTCAATGTGGCCCTAATACTCCGTAGTACA
>CAKAKR010066143.1:34154-65169 GCA_916700685.1 Adelosebastes latens
AAATCGGAGATTTCGAGAAGAAAGTCATAATATTACGAGCATAAAGTCATAATATTATAAAGTAGTATTTTTACATGTTATTTTCTTTTTTTCTCATAAAGTTATTGACTTTATTCTCGTAATATTATGACTTTTTTCTCGTAAACTTATGACTATATTCTCGTAAACTTATGACTTTTTTTTTTCGTAATATTATGACTTTATCCTAGTAATATTACGACTTTTTTTCTCATAAAGTTATGACTTTATTCTCGTAATATTATGACTTTTTTCTTTTAAACTTATGACTATATTCTCGAAAACGTATGACTTTTTTCGTAATATTATGACTTTATCCTCGTAATATTACGACTTTTTTTCTCGTTAAGTTATGACTTTATTCTGGAAATCTCAGACTTTTTTTCCCTCAATGTGGCCCTAATACTCCGTAGTACATTTGCATTTGGGCCCTCACTGCATTAGACTTATATACTATATACTTAGACTATAAGCTGTGTTACCTTCATCACAATGCTCAAATGTATTGCGGCTCCAGACAGATTTTTCTTTTCTTTTTTGCCTAAAATGGCTCTTTTGACAGTAAAGGTTGCTGACCCCTGGCCTAGATAAACCCAATTTGCAGCATGCAGCAAACATGCAGGACCCAAACATTCATCTTTGTTTCTGCAGAGCCTTGAAGCCGATCGTATTTCATATTTTGACTATATGAACAGAAATATTGGCTGCAAGTGTCACTGGACATAATAATAATAATGAAAACAAGAGTTTACAGCCATGTTAGCAGCTCTGTGAGGCTATACTTTGGCAGAGTGGTGCTTTGAGCTAAATATTAACGTCTGCGTGCTAACATGCTCACAATGACCACGCTAACATGCTCACAATGACTACACTAACATGCTCACAATGACCACGCTAACATGCTCACAATGACTACACTAACATGCTCACAATGACCACGCTAACATGCTCACAATGACCACGCTAACATGCTCACAATGACCACGCTAACATGGTCACAATGACTACACTAACATGCTCACAATGACCACGCTAACATGGTCACAATGACTACACTAACATGCTCACAATGACCACGCTAACATGGTCACAATGACTACACTAACATGCTCACAATGACCACGCTAACATGGTCACAATGACTACACTAACATGCTCACAATGACCATGGTAACATGCTCACAGTGACCATGGTAACATGTTCACAGTGACCATGGTAACATGCTCACAGTGACCATGGTAACATGCTCCCAGTGACCATGGTAACATGCTCAGTGACCACGGTAACATGCTAACAATGACCATGGTAACATGCTCACAGTGACCATGGTAACATGCTCACAGTGACCATGGTAACATGCTCACAATGACCATGGTAACATGCTCACAGTGACTATGGTAACATGCTCACATTGACCATGCTAACATGCTGGTGTTTAGCAGGTATAATGTTGAAAATGTTCATCAAAGTTTAGCGTGTTAGCATTACACTAGTCACTAGTTTTGGTGGCGCTAGAGGAAAAGTCAGGGGATCACCAAAGTCATTATGATTCATCCTCTGGGAAATGTTTGTACCAAATTCTATAGCAATACCTCCAATAATTATTGAGATACTTCACTCAAAACCAAAAATGTCAACGTCAAATCTTGGCTGCATGTGCCACTGGACAAGTATAAATGAGTTTACAGCCAGGCAGATGGGAATGTCACTAGTTTCGCAGGTGTTTTGTCATAAAGTAAAGTACTAGACAAATTGAAATGTTGACCTGAAGATAGCGTTAGATGCAAAGTTAGAGGAACACCAAAGTTATAACAATTTATCCTGAGGGGAATTGAATGTGAGTACCAAATTTCCGTCAATATTTTGTCAAGTTGTTTCACTCAAAACCTCAAATGTGAACCTCATGGTGGCGCTAGAAGAAAAGTCAGGGGATCACCAAAGTCATTATGATTCATCCTCCGGGAACTATGAATGTTTCTACCAAATTTCATGGCAATACCTCCAATAATTACACTGACATTTTCACTCAAAACCAAAAATGTCAACGTCATGGTGGCACCAGAGGTGTGTTTTGAAAGTCAAATTAGATGCACATAACGGCCTCTTTTACTTTGCATGTGTACCTGCAATAAACACTGACAAGTGTGATGATGATGATGTACTGTAGTCAGATGGAAACTTAACAACTAGCTCTTGTGTTTTTCATTTCCTTGTAAGCAGCTCCATCAGTGTGCTGCTGTCATTTGTGGACACAGACGGGTTCTTCTAACATCGTGAGACGCTGCTGTGATGGTTCACTGATACAAACCAACGAAAACAGGTTAGCTGATCTTTCTATATTGAATATCTTTCATTCATAATATGCATTTCATATTTTTCTACAAAACACATGTGTTATGTGTCATACTAGCTGTTACAATGAAACATAGTACAATGCTGTGTTTTTGTAACTTTTGGTAATGTACTCTAAATTTCTCTGAATGCCATATTCCTTTTTGTGAATTGAATTCAATGCAATCAAGAAATTCATAACAGTATATATGTATTATCATTATTATTATTATTTTTATTATTTCAATAGTGTGGTTTATGGGGTAATACTGCTCTTCATTTTCCTTTTTTTATTATTTTATTTATTTATGTTTTAATTTTATTCTTTATTTTTTTTGGAAAATTTGTTTTTGTTTTTCTGAGGGGGGTATAAAAATGGACGATGTGCACACTTCTGTATTTGGTATTTCCCACTGTGGATTGCAAAGTTATGTTGTTGATGAAAAAGGGAAAACAATTAATTAAAACATAACAGAACAATTTAGTTGTTTAACTGAACGTTTTTTTGTTAATTTGGAAATTGAAAAATACAGTAACTACAATTTTTTTTTCAAGGTGCACAAATTTGTGTAAACCTGCTCACAGTCAAAATCAATAGAAAAAGATGGTGACACTTAATTTTCAGAAGTTTTTCTTTATCCAAATCAAGGTTTTAAGGTTGGAGGGTGTCGTATGCTCTCCAGATTTTAAAGCCCTTTAAAGCAAATTTGTGATTTTGAACAACATACACAAAACTTGCCTCTAATTTAATCTTTTATTTTTTATTTATAAACTTAGATAACCAGTCTCCATATACCTTCAATGTTTTTTCTTTTTGAAAAATAATCTTTAATAATATACCCAACAACGGTGACTTTGGAGAGTTTTGCCACTGTCCTGTAAGCCTGTAAGAAAATGTGTGAGATAAACTGGTAACTATAAAAGCCACAGTTTGATCTTCTCCCTCCGTCTGACATGAATATATGTAAAGTGTGTAGCTTTAACTGTTTTAACTGCTTCCAGACACACAAATCTACACATATCATGAGACAAAACAGGTGATAGGGATTAAAAACTACTTTTTCATTTCTTGGTCTTCATGTAAAAAAAAAAGAGGGAGATGTACAGTTGTAGTGTGAAACAGTCTGCGTATTATATCATCAGTCAATTACCAGACTTCTGTTTACCAAGGGCCAATACAAATGACTTCTTGTGTTATTGATTATTTGCAGGATGTGGACCTTTATAGTTCTTTATATCCTGGGACTAAACATCTGTCAGGTATGTCAGTATCATAAGATTACACATTAGATCTTGAAATTCAAAATTGCAATATTAAATTGCATTAAATTTAATGATTTTCTTTTGACTTTTACAGGCTACTGGACAAGGTAAAATTATTTTTATTTTGAGTTTAAAAATCAGTTTTTTTTAGTTTTTTTTATTTAAACTTAGTTTTTTTTTTATCCCCTTTTACATCAAAAATATTTTGACCTAAGTTGACAGTTTCCTTCACAAGGGGTTACAATACTTTTCAACATTTCAACATGAATGCATGTATAAAGATAAATCAAAACAAACTATATAATAATATACAGGTCACTGAATATAACCAACGTGAATAACACAAGCATATAAAAATAAAAATAAACATGGGTTACATATAAGCTCACCTTACATAGGTACACATATTCAGTCCAGTATACATACTGTAGGAAAATATCCACATTATTTATCAAAAAAATCTAAGATAAAATGTCCTGTTTATTTTGTCTCACTTTAAAGAAGTGACATTAGAGGACTCCAGGGCAGAGTTTCTCAATCTTTTTTCAGCCAAGGACCCCTTACAAGATAGAGAATATCCCAGGGACCCCTTCATGTATGTAGGAATAATTTGGTCGTAGCCTATTATTTACACTTCTCTTAGTTATGAGAAAGAACAACACAAGAGAAATGTATTTTGTAATATAATTGTATGAATACTTCTTGTCAACCCATAACGGTTTTCCAGATAACAGATAAGGTGTATATGATATTTTGAAACATATTGTATTTAGGTTGATGTCAGTCTGTTTGCATGTTTCAGCCAATTCAACACAGATGTATTATGTCAAACTGACAATAGAGGAAAGTGTAATCGCAAACGTAACTAAGAAACTGACGCCTTTTGTGAGTAACACCAACCTGAAAGTTGACAACCTTCAAAAGACAACAAGTAAAAAAATTTCTAATATTTTAAATACTGAATATTCTACATTTAATTAGAATAAAAAGAATGAATCCCCAGGTTAAACTATTGTGCTTTTTTCCTAATCAGAGTGTCAGAACATCACGGACGGCACAGAGTGTCGCTGCCAGCCCGGCTTCATCTGGAGCGATAAAGTTTGTCAGAAATCTAGTCAGAAATGTTGTGACAACAGGACATGCGTCTTCGCCGGCAACTCGGCTCACATGTGTGTTTCAAACAAAACAGGTATTTGGTTAATTCTTACTGTGTTTGTGCGTATGTGTGTGTGTATTTGTGTGTATCAAGCATGCATCTTGTTTTTCACAGTTACTCTCAGTGGATCCATTATTTTGAAAGGACCGGAGCATCTCGATTGTCTGGAAAAACAAAACACTAAGGAATTTAAGGACTGTAATAACAATTTGTTACAGGAGGTAATGACTAATATTTATTAATAAACAGCACATTACGTAATTAATTACTTTTATCAGATCAGGACTAATTAATTTAGGGTATTGTCATTTGCTAATAGCATACCGATGTGTAAATGAGTTGTTCCCTTGCAGATGAAAAAAGTGTACAGCACTTTGACAGGATTTGACATCTTAACAATTACCAAATACAGGTACTTGCTTTGTTTACCAAATAAAATAATTTCTGTTATTTTTCTGTTTTCAATATGTGAGTGAAATCTGTACTTTGTTTTCACTGAAGGCTTGGAAGCGTCATCGCATATTTTGAAATAACCATTGCTGACAACGTCAGACACCAAGATTTGTTTGAAAGAACGAATCGCCTGAGCAGCAACCTGTCAGGAGCACTTGACCTGGAGAGCTCAGGTAATTATGTCTAACGGAGGGCGGGATGCATCTGTTAGGATTCATTTAAAACCAGTGGGCAACCTCCGGGTCTGAGAGGTGAAGCCAATGCCTCAAACTTGCATTCTTTATAATAGCCAGCAGGGGGCGCCCCTTTCTGGTTGCAAAAAGAAGTCTGATTGTATAGAAGTCTATGAGAAAATGAGCCTACTTCTCGCTTGATTTATTACCTCAGTAAACATTGAGAGCGCATTGTGTCGGCGCTGTGAATGAGAGAAAGAAATGTTATTTTCTGATTGTTTCACAGCGGTTACGTTCTAAAGCACAAATAAATGACCCTCAAACACTCAACAGGTAATTTACTGCGGAGACAGACGCTCTTAGTTTACTTTTCTTCCTCTGTATTTCATTCATTATATCCAAGGAGCATCAGTAAATATTATGCAGCAGTAAATGCTGTCGCAGTGAGATAAAACTTAATGTTTTTCAACGTGTTTTTTAGATGAAACGGGCATACACACTGAACTGCAGGCTGCAGAGTGTGTTGTTTACCTCTGTTACCACCAGCAGCCCTCGTCGCACGTCATGTTGCTTTTGCATACCTCAGTGGACTGATTTGCCTAATCTTCATAGGTCTTTAGACTGCGGTGGAAACGCAGACAACTATTGGTTGCAAAATGGTTGCGGTTACGTGAGACATAGCTGAGACGGAGCCGTGCAGACAGCTGCTGCACAGATTAAAATGAGAGCGAATGTGTAGAGTAAAAAACACTAATGACAGTAAAAGTGTAGTGTTGACCTGTAGAACGAAGGAGGACAAATGTCTAAAATTTCCAGACTTCAAATTGTCTTATAACAATCTTTGTGTCTGTATTAAGGTAAAATATCTTGGACATTTCATTACTGAAGACATGACAGATGATGATGATATTTATAGGCAATGCCGCAAGATGTACGCACAAGCAAACATTCTCTCACGGAAGTTTAGTATGTGTTCAGATAAAGTGAAGATGTCCTCTGTTCAGAGCATATTGTACACCACTGTATACAGCCCATTTGTGGTCAAACTATAAGAAAGCAAGCTTACAGAGACTTCAGGTTGCATATAATGATGCAATGAGAATATTACTAAAAAGACCAGGATGTTCCAGTGCAAGTGAAATATTTGTGTCTGCAGGCATAAATACTTTTCAAACAGTCTTAAGAAATCTCATGTACAAATTTATATGCCGGCTTAATCACTCTGAGAATGACATAATCTTGAGGTTGTCTAAAATAAGATTTAGCACTACACGGTACCAATCACAGCTGTGGAGGCACTGGTATGGTTCTTTATATGTAAGGCATTGATGTATGTATATATTTATATTAATATTCATATTTATATTTTTTAATATCTTTTAATCCCTGCTTTTTATAGTGCTTCCTGTATTGTAGTGTATTATATCTAATGTATTGTTGTTGTTTTTTCTTATCTGGACCTTGAGTCTGCAAAGAAGTTTGAATTGAATTGACTTCTGACACCTTCCGGTCTGGACATGCAAGGGGTGGACGGGAATTGATGATATTTTTTTTTTACTGTGTTGCAATATAGGGGCATTTGCGGGGATACAGTGATTCACAACCTTAAAAAGAAAGTGAGACAGGGCCGTAAAATGGGACAGGGCGTATGACCCCTTTGCCCCCCTACTTTCGGTGCCCATGCTCACCGACAGACACACATCATACCTTCTGAATGTAGATTGTCCTTGGATTCTATACTGATTCAAATCTTATTTTCCGCAGGTGTTGTCCGTATAAAATTGCCGTCTAAAAGCCCCGTGTGTCACTACGACCAGCCCATCATCAGATGCATATTACAGCAGGACCTGGGAACACAACCAGTGTGGCAGCTGAAAAGAGACGACACAGTATATAAGATATATAATGGCACAGAGTCAGAGGTGACATCAGCAACAATGGAGACCAAAGTCACACTTAAAAACGTATCAGAGCTCTGGGCAGGTATATTTGTTTCAGCCACTGCATTACTACTAAAGTACTGAGTATGATTTTGAGGTACTCAGTGTTGGGAAGGTTACTTTAGAAATGTAATAGGTTACAGATTTACTCTGTTAAAACTGTTATAAGTAATGTAAATATTTGATTTACTTCAATAAAGCTGAAAAAGTCCCAAAAACATAGTCTTAAACCAGGCAGTGTAAACCTCACAACAGTACTCAATGCTGAAAACGTCTATTAAAATCTCTGGTAACACTTCATTTTACAGGTCCGCAAATTTCATGGTAATTAGGTGATAATTCGCAAGTAGCCTCGTTGAAATTTCTTTGGAATTACTGCCAAATTACCCCAATATTTACCTCAAAATTTAAAAAAAAAAAGTTTGTGAAAATGACTTTATTATAAACATTATTTAATAATTAAGATTGTAACAGAGCGCCAGCATGAATGTTGTATTACATACATTTAAATAAGCTTTTTACTGAAAGAATATTCGGACGTAACCCCTTTGTAATCACCAACATTTTTATTAGTAACTGTAATCTAATTACATATTTTTTTTCTCAGTAAATGTAACTGATTACAATTACATTTATTTTGTAATTGAATGACTCTGTTACATGTAACTAGTTACTCCCCAACACTGCTTGTACTTCACTTAAAGGACCAGTCTATAACATTTAAGCGGATCTATTGGCGGTGTGAATGCTGGATGCTGAAGAGCTGACGCTATACGCTGAATTGCTGGCTTAAATGTTGTAGGAGTTGGTAAAAAGGAGATTTTTGGATTTACATTCATCAGGTGGACAGAAACACTGATGGTAATGTTGCTCGGTATCTGATGGATATGTAAAATAATTTGCTAACCACTACCTTATCAATTTAAAAAGTTGTTCTTGTTTGTATTATTGTTTGTTTTCTTAGGAGAGTACACATGTGCTTATCTTCAAAAGTTTGAGTTAAACCGCATATCTCACAAAGCCAGCGCTGTATTGAGCGTATCCGTCCTGCCAAACATTGACATCACCACGGAACCACCATTTCCAGGCTGCGGAAAAAGTTCAGATACACCGAAAGTAAGAGTCAAATGTGAGATAGACAGCAGCAATGAAAAGTATAATGTGACATGGAGTCACACAAACATCTTAGCGGGTACGTACATTTTCTTGTGTCCATCTTCTTTGTCCATTCATTTCACTGAATCCTTGTGCAAACTGACATGCGTATGTGATCCCTGCAGGTCTTTTTGAAGATCCTGAAGATATTTATGCAGCTTATGCACTTGTTAGCTGTAATGATTCCACGGTTACACCGCTACTAACATGCACTTTTAAGAACAGGTGCAATGAAGAGAGAACTGCGTCAACGTCTGTCAATGTCATCTATGGTATGTTTCAGTGTTAGTTAAAACAATGACTTTGTCCGACATCACATCCATATTTGCTGGCAATATATTACATTTTTGTCATTTTAATTTAGTGTCCAAATTGTGAATGTTATGCACTATATATTGCCCTCAAATAAGCCCACAATGTAATGAAAAATATAGTGAGTATAGCACCTACAATACTCTTAGCTAAAAGTCCCACAACAATGCTTCGACTTTGATAGCTATGTAAATTACAGCACCCTATTATGTAGGGCCAACCCGTTCTCACTCCCAACCCGTCAAATACCGGCGCTTGGTCAGTGGCCCTTTGTGTCTGATACCGACACACTGAGGCATTTCATGACCCTTCAAAGCAAAGCGATGTCGACTGGCACCCAAATGTCTCTAGTTGCAAATGTCTGAGTTGTGAGCAGTTCAACCAAAAAGTAATCTGTGATAAAATTATCCCAATTCAAGGTTTCAATTTCCAGCTTTTTGCAGAGCTTCCGACCGTGCTCCAACATAATTTCAGATTAACTTCTTGTTCTCCTGAAGTTGACTTTGTAAAAATATTAGTTGTTCTGGTTAACACATGTAACAAATAATGAATCAAGCCTTAACTTTTCTTCTTCAAAACAGAAAATGAGCAGTCCTGTCCAGCTGAAGGTGTTTGGAAAGAGACCAAAGCTGGATTCACTGCAGTGTTAAAATGCACGAACGATGTTGGAAAAAGACGAAGGAAGTGCAATCCTGGGTAAGACTGTGACTAATTATTATTTTTATTAGCAAATCATCTGCTGATTATTTTTCTGATTAATCCATTAATTGTTTGGTCTAAAAAATGCCCATCACAATTGTTTGCTCAGTCCATATCCAAAGATATTCAGCTCACTACCACAGAAGACTAAAAGAAATTGAACAAATATTCAATTTGAGGAGCTGAAACCAATACATTTTATGGATTTTTGCTTAAAAATTACTTATATGATTAACTGATTATCATATTCATTCATTTTAAGTTAATTGACTAACGGATGCATCATTTCAGCCCAACACAGGCGACATGGGAACCAGAGGTTTCAGCGTGTGTGAACCAGAAAGTGAACCGTGCGCTGCAAAGTGCAAACGTAAGCCTAACTTTAATAACTGAAAAACATAAAGCGAGATCTCCATCATTTTATAGAAAAGTGACTCATACCAAACATATTAGCAGAATCTAAAGCAGCAAATAAAAATAGCCTGATATTCAAAGCTATAATCTGTGGGCGGAAATACATGTTACAAAATGAAAGTTTTACAGAAAGGATTATCTAGTTTGTATGCATTAAATAGTTGGCCTCAGCTTTTTGGAGATGAAATCTTGTGGTGGTAGTTGATGTTTACATTTTGACCCAAATATTCATCACCCATAATTCATCACTGTTGTTACAGATTGTTGACATCGGACTTGGCTCACTAAATGAAAATGCTGCAGGTGTATTTTCCCTCCTTGAGAATGTCACTAATAACTCACAGACTATCAACACTTTCTCCAACATGAACGCATCTGTTCAAGTACTCCTCAGTTTGAGTCAAAAGCTGAAAAGCATAAATGACGACTCATCAACGAATGTAAGTATTACATAATCTTTGATTGTCTTTATTGAATATTATTATTATTAGGTTTCCGATATGGAGGCAAAAAGGGAATTACTTAATTTTTTTATTTAAAGTTGTAACCCTTAAGATTTTCATGAAATCAAACCATGTTTTAGGTATTATTTATGGTTGGAATTAGGGCTGTCAAAGTTAATGCGATAATTATGCACAAATTCGTTTTAATGCCTCTAATTTCATTAACGCATTAAGCAATTTGCGTTTTTGCGATGTCATACTAGCTTGTCGCAAAGGAGGTTAAATAACGGTCCAAACTTGCACTAAATTTTGGCGAGGAAAAACTGGCATGGCGATATTGAAAGGCCTCTCACCTCAAGATATGTGAATACAAATTTGGTATATATATATATTATATACAGTATATATCATATCATATATCATAACAACGGCTTGTATATCCGCCTTCCTCGGTCTTCCGGTTTCCCTTTTTGAATGACGAATACAGACAACCGACACCTTCTGGTCTGGAGAGTTATTTCCTCTCACGTAGGTGCAGAACGTACGTGCTAACTGGCTGTCAGCTGTAGTCTTTGCGGTGTTCGAGTGCAACTTGTCGGCCAAGACAAAGGTGACGTGAGGCGACGCAAGAGTCGGCCTTCATTGGCGCTAGTTCTTTGATGTCGGCTTGGTGTGTCTGTGCCTTTAAAACTCACTTGCTGTTACCGTCAACCACGGGTGTCATTAAATCAACCAATCATTTTGTGGCAATATTTAGTATAAATACAGTCAAATACACATATTTTCCATGTATCCATGTAACTGTACTTATTCTTTTTCATAATTAATACAACAAGGAGAAAGGATTTTTTTCTAACTTTGAGCCGACGTGTTGTACTGCAATTAAAACAACCTTCTTTGTTTTCAGGATTTTCTGGAGTCATCCAGCAATTTGCTGGAAAGGTCTCTTAATGAATCATGGACAACAACGGCTGACGAAGGCAATATTTCATTGGCTGAGCGATATCTAGATGCTGTTGAGAACTTGATTGAATTGACAAACGTAACACGTGCCCCTAATAAGAGAAATTTAGAGGTAGCCGCATCCAATTGCAAGCAGAGGTCACAATGTGTTAACAAGGTGTTCGATGTCACCGTCGTTCTTTCTAGCGCAAACCCCGGCACTGTAAAAACAGCTGGGTTTAAAGAGCTGGAGAAGTATTTACCCCGCAAAGATGACGATTACGTGCCCAACAGCATCATTGTGTCAACAACTACTGAAAAGAAACAACTGGAAACAGTTGAGGTTGAAATCAGCTTTGCGTTGCTGAGGCCGAGGCCTCCCAACGTTCGCATACAGTGTGTCTCATGGGACAACAACACCAGGGGTTGGTCACCAGAAGGATGCAAATGGATGGGTGTTTCTCATGAGGGACGTTGCATTTGCAGCCATTTGTCCACATTTGCCATTCTGATGTCAAGGTATCCAGTGGACATCACCGGGCTCGAAGAGGTGACCTACGTCGGACTGTCTGTATCAGTCCTGTCCCTCATTATCAGCCTCGTGATAGAAATGGCCATCTGGAGTGCTGTAGTGAAGACAAATACTTCATATTTACGCCATACTGCCCACATAAACATTTCTCTATGTTTGCTGGTTGCAGATAGCTGTTTTTTAGCATCTTCTAGCCCAAGGTATATATCAGAAATGTGGTGTAAGATCCTTGTGGTGTTGAAGCATTTCTGCTACCTGTCCATGTTCTTTTGGATGTTTTCTCTGAGCAGCATGCTTCTTCATCAAGCAATCTTTGTGTTCCACAATGTGAGCAAGAAAACCTACCTGAGGCTCTCATTAGTCCTGGGCTATGTGTTTCCATTGCTGGTTGTTGTTAGCACGTTCCTTAGCTATAAGGGCGGTGCTGAAGGCGTGTACTTCTCCCGTGACACCTGCTGGCTGCTTTATACTGGACTCATGAAAGGGTCCATCCACACATTCGTTATACCAGTCAGTATAATCGTCCTCTTCAACGCGTTCGCCATGCTGGTGGTAATCATAAAGCTTTTGGATATGAAGACAGAAAAATCTATGGAAAAAGAAAAAAAGGCTGCCGTAACTGTCGTGAGGACAGTTATTCTTCTGACTCCAATCTTCGGTGTGACTTGGGCTTTTGGGTTTGCGGTGATGCTTATTGACCTCACATCTGGACCCATAGCCCTCGTAGTCAACTATGTCTTCACCCTGCTGAACGCATTCCAGGTGTGGTCAATATGATCTTCAAGTAAACATCTGGACCAGTAAAAGTGTTTCTTGCTCAGTAACCTTTTGTCATTTCATTTGCAGGGTTTGTTCATTTTGTTAACCACCTGCCTGGGGGACAAACAAGTAAGATAGTTTTAATTCTTTCAGAGAAATCACCAACCTAAATCATAATGTTTGTTGCATTTCTGGATCAACTATGTTGTATACTGTGTGACTTTGGTGGTAGGCCAGCAGAAAATATTTTGAATATTTAAAGGGGGTTAATTTTTGTACTTTTCAACCATGGTTTTTTTTGTCAAAGTGACTAATGGGGACAACAATTTCTGAAATCGGTTCGTTATTGAACAATAACGCTGCAGCTGCGAAACGAGCTGGGAGGGCAAGTAAGCAGCTTCAGTGTAACTTCACATCTACTAAAAGTGTTTGTTTTTGCCACTGACAGGCTCAGATTGTTATTATAAGAGTCTGACATCGTTATGGAAAGGACCCTACGGAGAAATAAAACATTTTCTTTCCTTTATCTTGATCCAGTCTGTTTGTTATTGTGTCCAAGTCCCGCTCAAGGAGAAGTCTCGTTGTGAAATCTGAATATCCGTATGCTCAAATAAATCAAATTAAAAGACCTCATCCACATTGTGGAAATCATCTAAATATTCAGCCATGACATTGAAAATCTTTTAGATAACACTAATCTACACAACAAACTCTGCCCGGCTGGCACTCGTGTTTCCACCATGGATGTATTCCACTATTCCACCGTTGTCTTCCAGCAACACGTCACCTCGCCAGATTTCACAACGAGACTTCTTCTTGAGCGAGACTCTTTTTATGATGTCAGACACTTATAATAACAATCAGAGCCTGTCAGTGGCAAAAACAAACACTTCTAGTGGACGTAAATGATTGTGCCAGCTTGCCCCAATAGGATTACATTACAAACCGTGAGCAGCTGCCGTCTACAGCGCTCTCCCTCAATACTGGACCAATTTCAGAATTTGTTGCCCCTATTAGTCACTTAGACGCAAAAACATGGGAAATAAAGTTCCGGCTGCAATTATATCAACCAAACTTCAGTAACTTCAATAGACCAGAATTCAATGCAGCCACGGTAGACATAAATGAGGCTATTTCCCCAAACGAAACTATTCCTTTAACTATACATACACTCCATGATTTTGTTATAGGGTGCAAAAAGGTTAACATTTGTTATCGTGGTGAATTTTTAAACATCAACAAATATCTGGGAAGAAATTTTAGCATTTGGGGCTCTACACCAAATCAAGGAGTGTATCCAAACTACAACACAGTCAGAAGTTAGCCTATTTTTTTACTTTTTAAATAAGTTAAATGTGTAATTAGAAATGTACGGAAGCCCTGAAAGGCAAGCGAGAATTTTCTTTTTCTGATGAACCATTTTCTGAGTCTGATCGAAATTATTTTCTCTCCTGTGTTTTAGGCTGATTTTTCTAAGTTACCTTTTTTGCCTCTTAGGGAAAAGAGGTGGAAGAATTTTTTTTTTACCTTTTTCACAGACAAAAATTTTGAAATATTATCCTTGCAAAAAAATGTTTTCCACCTGTTCTTAAGCCATGAACACAGGAGAGAGAATAATTTAGATCAGACTTAGAAAATGGATCACCAGAAAAAAAAAAAAATTCTCACTTGCCTGTCAGGGCTTACGTAGAAATGCTACAAACCACAAACAAGGTAGTATAACACCATTAATGATGTTTTAATCCGATTTTCACAGACCCGTGAAACACTGGTGAATCGTCTAAAGAAAAGCGTAAGTGTGCTACGACTCAGTTTACTCGTGTAAAATACCAGAATGACTACTGATTATTTTTTACACATCCTTCTCCTCTGCTCTCCAGGCTCCAGCATCGACTACTGTCAGCACCATCAAGTTGGAGTCAACTAGTAAGAAGTGAAAATCATGTCAAATATGTGCCCTTTCACATCAAAACAAACTACATTTTACACATAAAACCACAGATGATTTATTACCTGTGATACAAGTTAAAGTCCACTGTACACTGTTGTAATGTTTTAGTAGATATCTGTGTTTCTGACAGGAAATATTCCCAACATGTATTCTTTGTTTGTTGCATTAAATTAAACTACATATTAATGTCATATGTGGTTTGAGCAATACTGTATTTGTTTTTCATTTGTACTGAAGCACTGAAATACCACAGAAACACTGTCAATTTAAAGGTTATGAGGATGTCACTCTTGCACACTCTTTGTTGCGTAAAGGCGAGTTAAGCCTACGTCTGAATGTTGCTCTTAGATTTTGCGTTTTCTTCATTTTCCTTGCCTTTCTCTGCCCACTCCTCGTCTGTGTCATCCACTGAAATCCCTTTTAGGGCTGCCATCTTGCGGTACGCTTGGCCCTCAATTTCTGCTCTGCAACACACAAAAACAGGGCATCGTCATCAGGTGTAATTACTTAAAGTATGACACAAGTGTGAAAATTAGGGATGTATGATTCAGAGAATGAAATAAGAATTGGAAACTTAATTTTATACTTTTTAAGGAATCGGACGCAGTCATGGTGTCCATATATTTCGGCTATCCGTGCTGGTTTGTCTCCACAGCAGTCCTCCTTGTCTATAGGGGCATGGAGGGAGTGCAGCAGCCGCAGCACAGCCAGCCGGCCGGACTCTGCAGCGCTGTGGGCAGGAGTCCATCCATGCTCCGTCCTCAGACACGGCCTGGCTCCATGCTCAATGAGGATCCTGACCGTTTCTGTATGTCCTGTGGAAAACGCATCAGTGTGATCTGACACGTGCATTTAAAGGGACTGTTTGTAAGAATCAGAAATTGCTTTTTAACAGCGACACCTGTGACCGTTAAGTCAACGAAAGTCAGCGTCCTGTTGCTCGGGCTCGCGCTCGCTCTACATAGACATGAACGAGCATCGGTCATAACAGTGAGGCGACACACGTCAGCTAAAACCACAATATCACTCTATATCTCACCTGCTTGGCAGTAATGTTAGCTGACCAGACGGAGGTCTCTCCATGAATCACTGCTGAACCTAGTGTTGGCTTTTCCTGCCTCAGCCTCCCGACCGCGGACGGAGGGAACAGGGGAGACACCGGAGTTTTGGTCGGAGACGATAACGTTTCTCGCTGCAGAGCCCCGTCACTTCACAAGACACGGGAAACCTCTGCGCATATGCGCGAGCGCGCATGGGACACCGACTCGGGTGATTTATACGTGTAAGAAGTTACAAACAGTCCCTTTAAGAATTGATGATTTTTTTTATCTAGTTGGTTAAAAACAACTTATCTACTGTGGTAAAGGCCAATTCTTACTATGATAATAAGATGGAAGGAATAGAAGCAACAGAAAAAAACAATAAATTCATTAATGCAACAAAAAGGGCACTACACAACAAAGATGCAGGGTGTAGGATTTGGAGGCATCTAGCGGTGAGGTTGCAGATTGCAACCGACTGAAACTTCTCCCGTGTGCCAAGCGTGTAGAAGAACTACGCAAATGTGATATTTGATTAATTGTCGATGTAATAAGTAATTTCTCAAGCAAAAAAACCAAACATTCCCTGTTTCCAGTTTCTCCAATGTGACAAATTTCATGCTTTTTTTTGTTTTATGTTATTGCAAATTAAATATCTTTGGGGTTTGCCCTGCTGGTTATAGACAAAACAAAACATCTGAGGATGACATTTTGGACTGATTTTCAAGTTTTTATAAATTAAATAATTAATTGAAACATTATCTATTGAATAAGGAAAATAATTATATTTTTATAATCATATTATATATTACATTGTTAATAATTATTACTTTAAGTTTATTGAATTTCAAATTTTCAACAACACAAAGCCACGTCATAGAAAGACCAACAATACAATCCCTAAACAAGGCCAGACAGAAGAAAGAAAGAAAATAAAATAGGTCAGGGTTGACTAATAAGGTGAGGGTTGACTAATACAAGGTGAATAAAATCAAATAGACAATAACAAAATAGACAATAAACTAAGGTAAATCAAAATAACAGCATTAACATGACAAGTTAAGTAAATTTAATTGACAGGTATTTTAATTAATAGGCTACCTAATGGCTATTATATCCAAGTTATTGTTTTCTGATGCTGTATGGTAGCAAACAGTTTAGTTTAAACATAAAAAAAAACGATATTATTATTATCATACTATATATATATATATATATATATATAAGCATATTTTTCAGCCCCAACATATATATGTGGATATTTAATTTGCTTAAAAAAAGAAAAAACTGCATGGCCTTTAAATCTGGCGACCTAGCCTTTAAGTAAATGTAAGATAAAGTCCCAAAAGGATGAAAAGAAGGTAAAATATGAGAGTAGCAGTAGGTATTTGAATGGTGACAGGTGTAAAACTAATGATATTTGACCTGTAGGAGTATCAGGAGAAAGGACCCGGTACATTTCCACTGATCCACTGATCTACCTTGAGCTGCTGCCCAGTGTAGAGGTGTCTTTTGGCTCCAGTCCATGTCTCTCTGATTGGGATTGCATTCATTTCTCCTTAGAATCTCCTCAACTTGGTCGAAATCCCCTGATGCTGCTGCCTGGTGCAACTCTGTCATTTCGTTGCTGTGGTTGCCTAGCAACAGTTGATCAACACAAAGCTAACCTGAGCCTGTAAATGGTAAACGCTGCCACCTGCTGTAGATGGAGAGTGAAACCAGGGTGTGTCTCTTTTAAGTACACTGAAGTGATAGAACTTAATGTGCATGATATGCAGTGGCGCCCCCAGAATTTTTTCACAAGGGTGGCCAGATATGGGCCACTCGGGGTGGCACCAAAAACCAAAATCCATAACTAAATGTCAGGAATTCTATGCTGATTATATAGGCGAGTTGAAAACTATGTCAATATGAGAGTTAAGGATTCTCTATACAATATACAGAGCATTAAAAGGGACTGTTTGTAACTTCTTACACGTATAAATCATTGCGGGTCGGTGTCCCATGCACGCTCACGTGTGGTTACGCTGTTAAGACAAGACTCCAACACAAAGTACACGGAAGCACCAAAACCGCAAAGTTATATCTAGTGAAGCCCGTCTTGCAAAACAGTGTTGGCCACGGTCGGAGGACTCGGGGGAGACCGTAGCTTTGGCCTCCAGGGCCGGAGTCTCTGCTGTACTCTGCTCCTCCGCCTGCCTGCTTGCCTTCACTCACACACCGCGCTCGTTCTCGCTATTTCGCTCCACGTGCATGCGCGCACACTACACACTGCAGAAGAGTTAGTTTAGCTCTGAGAATATCTAGTAAATGTACAGTGGACATTTGTGCAGAAATAAATGCTGCAGCTCCTCCAGACCAACAGAGGTTTCCCGTGTCTTGTGAAGTGACGGGGCTCCGCAGCGAGAAACGTTATCGTCTCCGACCAAAACTCCAGTGTCTCCCCTGTTCCCTCCGGCCGCGGTCGGGAGGCTGAGGCAGGAAAAGCCAACACTAGGATCAGCATTGATTCATGGAGAGCCCTTCGTCTGGTCAGCTAACATAACTGCCAAGCAGGTGAAATATAGAGTGATATTGTGGTTTTAGCTGACGTGTGTCACCTCACTGTTTTGAGCGATGCTCGTTCATGTCTATGTAGAGCGAGCACAAGCGCGAGCCCGACGCTGACTTTCGTTGACTTAACGGCCACAGGTGTCGCTGTTAACAAGCATTTCTGATTCTGTGTCTTTTGTCTCTATGAAACCCTGTTTAATGTTGGCTGAGCTGGGGAGGGGTCTGAAAGTTTGTTTGTTTTGGGACACTTGTTACTGCACGGATTTCTTGATGAAAACACCAGAACTGAAGATTTATGGCCCAGTATCATAATGGATATGCAAATTTGATCACTTTCAACATAATTAAACTGTGTGACTGTAAAACTCAACATATTCAAGGCCCAAGAGCAAGAAGACTGGCCTTTTGAAAGATTTGTATAGCTAACACAGCCTGTAAAACAGCCTGTTCAAATAATCCATTTTAAAAATTCACCCCCCTTATTCATCGATGCAAGATCTGTATGTTTATTGGCACAAATTAACCACATGGCAAACTTCCTTTCACTTAGTTTGTAAAATAAAATTTCTAACAAGACAAACATGTATTTTTAGTTAAAGTCAAGGCTGCTCCGTCACGACTGGGTTTCATCTGGGTCCAGAGCTGAAACAAACAAACAAACAAAAAGATTAGATCACATATTGAAAACATTAAACCAAAAGTGCTTTCACGTTTTTACAAATGGAAAACGCCAACTCAGCTGTTAGCAAAAAGCAGTGACGTAGGTTACCAAAGTAAGCTAATCATGAAGCTAATCAGTAAGGTTATGAATCATGTGAATGCTAGTACTAGCTGAGTCAATGTTAGCTTGTTAAGTTTGTAAATAACTGAAAAAGTTAGTTCGGATTTTTTGATGTGGGGTTGTACGTATACTCCCGTGTTCTGTGAGGTAAAATTATTTTTGTGAATGGAGTCTGGTGGCTTTGAAGAGAGCGATATAACGGCTGTCTTCAAGCCACCAGACCAGACTCCATTCACAAAAACAGTCATTTTACCTCACACAACACGTGAGTTGCTGATCTACCGCTGCATTGATTAGTTAGTTAGTTTGTGTTATTGTGTGACATTCAGATCAACACTAACGTGGCGCCCACACAGCAGTACATTGCTTAGCTTCCCTGCCGGTACTCCTGTCTGCTTAAGGGCTTGGGAAAATAGCATTTTGATGCAAAATTTGAATGTTCAAATTTGAATACATAAGGAACACCACTGGGAAGCTACAGAATGATATAAAAACCTAAAGGACCCACCCTTTAAATATTTCTTGTAGAGGACATGGATTAGAAAAAAAGAGTCCTACCATTCATTCAACGGCTTTTTGACGACTTTAAACCTCAATACTCCTCATCGTCCTGGTTCACTAAAGATGAAAGATCAAATGACATTAAACAAGGGAATATGACAGTCATTAGAAACCTAATAAATGTAAATTAGCAACAAGACCTTTCTAAGGTTTCAAAAAGTAACAGCAAGTATAGTCTACTAACCTGATCCACTGTCCACTCCTTTCCAGTATTTCTCCATCAGTGTATTCACAACCGTTCCCTCATGTTCAACCTCCACTGCATATTGAGGAACTGCAGCCTCTGTATGGTCTTCCATGTTGAACACTGTCACTCTGAGTGGTTTATTAACCAGAAGATTGAAGAAATCATCATAAACTTCATCAATCCAGGAGCCCCTGGACTTATCAAATCCATTCAAAGCGCACAAAAAGGCCAGAGGAGCCTTCTCCAGCAGACTCTGAGGCAGTGATCTCACATTCTTGATGTCAACGTCAGACTCATTTCCATAGTCAATAAACAAGACATTCAATGCATCGTCAACTCTGCTAATTACTTGAGCTCGATACCACTGGTTGTCACTGGAAAACTGAGCAAGGCATGGACTGCCAGGACCAAGAGTCTCTGGGAACGTCATGTCTTGTTGGGTCTGTCCTGCTTCCTGAGCAAGCCTCGACACTTCGCTGAGCTCCTCTGTGTTGGCGTACTGACACCAGAAGAAATGGGGTTCCACAATAGAAGAAGCATATACCTCCTCCTTTTTGTTTTCGGAGAGGTTTGGCTTCTTGTACTTGCAGGTATTCACATTTCCTTTGGAAACACTAAGGTGTGTCATGCTGGACTCAGTTTGACTATCTTGGAGGAAAGTTTCAGTTTCAGGGTGTTCTATCGAAACACGTTCTTTGGCAACTTGTTTCCAGTATTTCTGCATTGCTGCATTTACAACCGCTCCCTCGCACTCAATTTCCACTGCATACTGAGGAACCACAATCTCTGAATGGTCTTCCATATTGAACACAGTCACTCTGAGTGGTTTATCGACCAAGAGATTGTAGAAGGCATCGTAAACTTTATCATCCCAGGAGCCCCTGGACTCATCAAATCCATTCAAAGAGCACAAAAAAGCCAGAGGAGCCTTCTCCAGCAGACTCGGAGGCAGCGATCTCACATTCTTGATGTCAACGTCAGACTCGTTTCCAAAGTCAATAAACAAGACACTGAATGCGTTTTCAACTCTACGAATTACTTGAGCTCGATACCACTGGTTGTCACTGGAAAACAGAGCAAGGCATGGACTGCCAGGACCAAGAGTCTCTGGGAACATCATGTCCTGTTCAGTCAGACCTGCTTCCTGAGCAAGCCTCGATACTTTGCTGAGCTCCTCTGTGTTGGCGTACTGACACCAGAAGAAATGGGGTTCCACAATAGAAGAAGCATATACCTCCTCCTTTTTGTTTTCGGAGAGGTTTGGCTTCTTGTACTTGCAGGTATTCACATTTCCTTTGGAAACACTAAGGTGTGTCATGCTGGACTCAGTTTGACTATCTTGGAGGAAAGTTTCAGTTTCAGGGTGTTCTATCGAAACACGTTCTTTGGCAACTTGTTTCCAGTATTTCTGCATTGCTGCATTTACAACCGCTCCCTCGCACTCAATTTCCACTGCATACTGAGGAACCACAATCTCTGAATGGTCTTCCATATTGAACACAGTCACTCTGAGTGGTTTATCGACCAAGAGATTGTAGAAGGCATCGTAAACTTTATCATCCCAGGAGCCCCTGGACTCATCAAATCCATTCAAAGAGCACAAAAAAGCCAGAGGAGCCTTCTCCAGCAGACTCGGAGGCAGCGATCTCACATTCTTGATGTCAACGTCAGACTCGTTTCCAAAGTCAATAAACAAGACACTGAATGCGTTTTCAACTCTACGAATTACTTGAGCTCGATACCACTGGTTGTCACTGGAAAACAGAGCAAGGCATGGACTGCCAGGACCAAGAGTCTCTGGGAACATCATGTCCTGTTCAGTCAGACCTGCTTCCTGAGCAAGCCTCGATACTTTGCTGAGCTCCTCTGTGTTGGCGTACTGACACCAGAAGAAATGGGGTTCCACAATAGAAGAAGCATATACCTCCTCCTTTTTGTTTTCGGAGAGGTTTGGCTTCTTGTACATGCAAGTATTCACATTGCCTTTGGAAACAGTGAGGTGTGTCATGTTGGACTCAGTTTGACCATCTTGGAGGAAAGATTCAGTTTCAGGGTGTTCTATCGAAACACGTTCTTTGGCAACTTGTTTCCAGTATTTCTGCATTGCTGCATTTACAACCGCTCCCTCACACTCAATTTCCACCACATATTGAGGAACCACAATCTCTGAATGGTCTTCCATGTTGAACACAGTCACTCTGAGTGGTTTATCAATGAGAAGATTGTAGAAGTCATCATGAACTTCATCATCCCAGGAGCCCCTGGACTTATCAAATCCATTCAAAGAGCACAAAAAGGCTAGAGGAGCCTTCTCCAGCAGACTCTGAGGCAGTGATCTCACATTCTTGATGTCAACATCAGACTCGTTTCCATAGTCAATAAACATGACATTTAATGCATTGTCATCTCTGCTAATTATTTGAGCTCGATACCACTGGTTGTCACTGGAAAACAGAGCAAGGCATGGACTGCCAGGACCAAGAGTCTCTGGGAACATCATGTCCTGTTCAGTCTGTCCTGCTTCCTGAGCAAGCCTCGACACTTTGCTGAGCTCCTCTGCATTGGCGTACTGACACCAGAAGAAATATGGTCCAACAATGCAGGATGCATATACCTCTTCCGTCTTGTTTTGAGAAATGTTTGGCCACTTGTACATGCAGACGTTCACATTTCCCTCAGGGCAAGAAGGAAGCGAAAGGTGTGTAATTTCTGAGTCAATGTTGCTACCTTCTATTTCTTTGTCCATAATAATGACGTCCAAAGTTGGTTTTCTTTCTTCATCCAAAGTCGTTTCAATCTCTGGTGCAGAGACAGTCACCCTTTGTTGGGTCATCTTTGATACCACCTCTCTGACTTTCGCATTTACATTCAGAGGTCCATCAAATAGTTCAACAATTAGCTTCCCTTTTTCCCCTTTTGCTACCACTGAAATGGTGAAACTTTGGCCAATAGCACTATCTGCAAACCACTTGTTCACTTCCTCTGGCACTTCTGCAGGGACTTCAAACAATCCAAGTGGAACAGCCTGCACAGGAACAGACCTGGCCGTACTTGCTTCAGTAGGAAAGGGGAAAATATCGGATTCATCCACTTCAACGGTATGACCAAAGTCCACAAAGTGCACTTTAAGTTTTGGAGTCATTTCTTCTACTTGACCTCTGTACCACTGACTATCTGTGTACCGAGCAAAGCAAATGCTATTATGTCCAAGTGGGTGATCTGTGCACTGTGGCTGGCCAGTTAGTTGTTTAACATTTTCCATGACTTTGTCAAACAAATGGACATTCCTGTCCAGTTGGCAGTAGAATTGATTGACATTCTCTGCGTAGGTTACCCACACTTTTTCTTTTCCATCCACATCAATATTGTGTGTGGAGTAATTGTATGCATCTGATGGGACCAGTCGAGGAATTTCAACAAGATCTTCAGCAGCCTGTGCACATTCCTGAGTCAGAAGCTTGCATTCACTGTTGGATGGTGTTTCAATATCTACCACATTAAGCAGCAGACCTTCTTCATCAGATGTTACATCCTTTACAGTGCATTTCAACTCAATGTTTGACGAAGCACCCAAATCCACAAACTTTTGAAACTCTGCAGCATCGGTGGAATTCTTCTGATTGACAAAGCAACACTGAAAAGCCTGGGCATTTAGCCGTAAGAAAGCTGGATCAATGGGGCGCACATCTTGCAGAGGGACCGTTCCAGTTTGACCATAGTCTATAAATCTCACATCTACAACAGGGGAGTGGTGACTTGCCACGATCCTTGCTCTATACCACATGTCATTGTCTGGATTACGGGCGACACAGATGGACTCAACAAGTGGCTGAGGATGGGCAAATGCATAGTGGTTTTGCAGGTCTTCCATCAGGAGTCTAAGAGAGTCACCATTTTCCGTTGTTTGACACCAGAACTTCTCTAGACTTTCAATGAAAGATACTTTTACATTGACAGTACTTCCTACTGTAAACATATCATCATCACAAGCATTTTGCACCTCAAAGAGGAAATTTGTTGAAAGATGCCCATTGATCTGTACTGGAGTGTCTGGATGTTCTGAACTCTCTTTGATAGGAGTATCATCAGCTCCAGAAGTGGGTACATCATCTGTCCTGCCATTGACTGCTAGGTTCTCGGTGCACGGCAAAGTGTCCTCTAGTGAACCATCACTATTTACAATGACTTTGTTCTGTAAGTCCATGCACTGTTCGCCTCCAGGTGAACTGACAAATGAGGAGAGAAGGAGTTCATTCTGGATATTTGAATCTTGTTCAGTCTTGGAGGGTGAAAAAGGTTCTGCTTTCTCTGTAAAATAATTGTTTATGCATGAACCATTATCTGCATAGAGAATGACATGATAGACATCTTGAGGTATATCGTGGTCGTTAAACTTCGCCACCAATGTCTGGTTCAGGAGAAGTGATTTCAAGTAATCAGTCTGGTCTGTAGTCCACCCTGTGCCGTTATCTTTTACACCGTCAAGAGAACAGGGATACGTGACAACTGGCATTCTCAGAAATTTTCCATGCAGAGGTCTGATGTCTCCAATCGGGACAAAATCACTTTTTCCTTCATCCACATGAAAGACTTCTACAACACCATCGTTAGTCATGGTTTGCTTTAGTAACGAGCGATGCCATCTGCCGTCTATCCCTCTAGCAGCACATGGATACCCGCAGGTCAAAGGTTGTGTGTCTCCTAAATCTGAGCTCCCTTCATAGTGCTGCTGGATCTGTTCTGATAGTATCTTAACTGCCTTGGAAAAAATGTGGACTTGGCAAAAAATGTTATACGGATTAGTTACCTCTGTCACATTAACAGTTTCAAAAGATTCAGTTAACAGTTCTGGGTAAAAGAATTGGTCATGCTTCTCCAGTTGGCAACTACCATTCAGATTCTGTTCCTGCGTTATGCGTTCGGCCTCAAGACATTTCTGCACAAGGCTTTTAAACTCATCTACTGGCATCTCCTTTGCAACTCCAGTCTCACACATGTGCTTGGAAACAGATGGTATGTCAAGGAGAATGGTCCTGTCTGGCATCAGCACGTGTTGAACCAGTCCCTTAATCTTTTTGCCAGGCAGAGACACCAAAAACTTGGTAGCACTTTCATCCTCAAGGGAGAGGACATTTGCGAGTATGCACGATTCAGTTTCAGGAGGAAGGAGAAAACTGTCACTCTGGCCCCATGCTAAAGCTTCACTTGTGGCGATATGGGGCTGTCCCTGGTCAATTAGAAATACATTGCAAGTTTCACTTTGACTTGATACAATCCGAGCTCTGTGCCAGGTGTCACTGATACAAACCAGACAGAGATCGCCTGGTTTTCCTTCTGATCCACAAAACTTCCTTTTAGGAATCTGAATTTCCTCTCTCATCTGCTCATAGATATGCTTCCTTCCATCATCCATGTTGACCCATAATTCCACAAGACCACTATCGGGGTTTCTGTTTACCCTTGTGATGAGAACAGGTATTTCTGATCCTGGCGTTGGAAGGCCGGGAATTGAACACATTGTGAAGTTCAGAGGTCAAATACACCTGCAAAAGAGAAACAAATTAAATGCATCAATGTTGAAGAAAAACAGGCATTTTTAACCATTATTACAAAGCACTTCATTTTAGGAATTTCAAGGACAGTTCAGTTACTATCTGTGCATTTAGTCTGCTTGAATGGTCATATAACTGCTTCATGTCAACATGGCTGCTACATAATATTTGATAATGTCACTAAAGATGTACTAATGTCCAAATCCAACAAAAGATAGTAGATGGAAGTGAAATATCTCCTCATAAAAACACCTACAAACACGTGTGAGAACTGTCAGTTTTAGCTAGGTGTACCTAATAAACTGGCAACTGAGTATTGGTTGGCACTAGAACTTCAAACAGATAGTATGCAATTAAAACAGTAATAAAAACAAAACAGCCAGGGGTACAAAACACTAGACAAAATTATTATTATTATTTTTGTATAATAAATTAAAATATAATAAATCAAAATTAAATTATAATAAATTATAATTTAATTATAATAAATTATAATTAAATTATAATAAATTATAATATATTTCTTTATAATAAATTGTCTTAATTAGGGATGCACCGATACTGGATCGGATATCGGGCCGATACAGACTCAAATAGCTGGATTTGATATCAATATACTATATACATTATATACTGGAATTTTAATTCTTCTTCAAGGTTTGACCAAGTAGTTGCTGAATTAAAAACATTTACACTTAAATTGTCATTTCTGTTAATTTAGCTTGTTTTACATATAGTTGTAAAACAAGCTTTATTGTTGCTAAAGTTACATTTATGAATAAATATTTTTCTAGGATTATTATCAAATTTATTATAAAAGAGGATTAACCAATAGCAGTAACTGCTCCCTAGCGTTCTGTGAGCACATGATTTGCTGAGGAAAGTGTCAATCACACTGCACCTGCAGCTAACTCCCGCCCCCAGCTCTCACTAGCCAATGGTAGCCGAGCCAAGTGATACCAAGTTCGATTGACTTCAAGAAAAACGAAAACAAAGTGAGGATAGGAAAATATTGCAGCATGTCTAAAGGGGTGAAATGATCTGAAAAAGAGGAGACTGTTGAAAGAGAAAGCACTCAAAAAACAGAAAGATATTTGTTAAGATATTCCCGGGAGTGTTAGGAAGGATGACGGCGCCCCTTCAAGCCCGGCACCACCGAACCAAGAGGCCGCTAGCTAGATAACGTTAGTGCTCAGATGTCAGATGTGAAGGTAAGCTTTATTTGCACTCTAGTTGTTTAGAGGGATTGTTTGTAACTTCTTACACGTATAAATCAATCCGGGTCGGTGTCCCATGCGCGCTCGCGTGTGGCTACGCTGTTCAGACTCAGACTCCAACACAAAGTACACGGAAGCACCAAAACCACAAAGTTATATCTAGTGAAGCCCGTCTTGCAAAACAGTGTTGGCCGCGGTCGGAGGACACGGGGGAGACCGTAGCTTTGGTCTCCAGGGCCGGAGTCTCTGCTGTACTCTGCTCCTCTGCTCCTGTGCTTGCCTTCAATCACATACCGCGCTCGTTCTCGCTATTTCGCTCCACTCTCACGTGCATGCGCGCACACTCCACACTGCAGAAGACTTCGTAGCTAGTACATGTACAGTTGACGTTTGTGCAGAAATAAATGCTGTAGCTCCTCCAGACCAACAGAGGTTTCCCGTGTGTTGTGAAGTGACGGGGCTCTGCAGCGGGAAACGTTATCGTCTCCGACCGGGTGCCGGTGTCTCCCTCCGGCCACGGTCAGGAGGCTGAAGCAGGAAAAGCCAACACTAGGATCAGCAGTGATTCATGGAGAGACCTTCGTCTGGTCAGCTAACATTACTGCCAAGCAGGTGAAATATAGAGTGATATTGTGGTTTTAGCTGACGTGTGTCGCCTCACTGTTCTGAGCGATGCTCGTTCATGTCTATGTAGAGCGAGCACAAGCGCGAGCCCGACGCTGACTTTCGTTGACTTACCGGCCACAGGTGTCGCTGTTAACAAGCATTTCTGATTCTTACAAACAGTCCCTTTAAGTTGCTGATGAAACTTGTTTGACACACATGAGAAAGTAGTGTAGAGATTAGCATTGGTATTATTTTGTTCGAGGAGCTGAAATTTGGATTATTTGGAATATGGCTATACATGGTATATCATGGATCTGCAAAATGCTTGCATACTTTAATATTGTTGGCACTGTGAGCACACTAGCATTTCTATTTGTGTAATGTGTGTGCAATATTGGTGTTTGTGTGTTGTCTCTGGTTATTGCTTTACTACAAGTGATGTAGTTGTTTTTTTGTTAATACAAGTTAATGTTTAAATGCCAGATTTCAGCCAGTTTGACTCTTTGCATTAGGAGCTTTTTTTTTTACAATCACACTCTGTTGTGAAAATTAAACCAATTAAACAATCAATTAAAATCCGTTGTAAATTTAAGAATCTAACACTTATTTTACACCACAATTCACTTAAATAATCCTAAAAAAAAAAACGAGACAGCACATGCCTGTGATTCAATATTAGCTCTAATCATTCAGTGCAGTTCAGCAAATGCAGAACCTCGTTTAAAATCTCTGGTATTTAATAAAACATAACATCCCACCATCCACACACATGATTCACGTCTCTTTTCAAGGTGTTTTACATTCCTACATCTTCTGATTAATCATTCGGCTCTGATTTATTTCCAGTTACTTTTACCAACTTGTTACATCAAGCCCATTTCTCTCACCGTGTTTTGCTGCTGCAGCGACTCATCCTGAATGATGGATTCAGTGTGAAGAGGACTTGTGGGCGGGCACTCACGTGTGTTTTTAAAGGCTGCACATTCACATGGGTGATTAATAATGCCTCAACAAAATGCATGCATGCAAAAGACATGCACGATATCAAAATGCATGCATGCAAAAGATATGCACGATATCAAAATGCATGCATGCAAAAGACATGCACGATATCAAAATGTATGCATGCAAAAGATATGCACGATATCAAAATGCATGCATGCAAAAGACATGCACGATATCAAGCAGATCGTTTTTAATAGTTTAAATGTGTTTGCATGGGTAAAACTCAAAATTCGGCATAATTAAAGTCTACATTTTTCATTTAAAAAACGTGAGATTTTCTATTTTTTTATACTTTATTTTTTCCTTTTTTCAAGGCTGTTTTCATATATGCAATCCACTGTTTGTAATTACAACAGTCTATAAACCAACTTTTAAGTAGATGAGCTTACAGACAAACCCATCAAGTACACTAGAGAGAAAACAACCTCAACATTAAAAAACAGAAACAAAACCAAGAAAATAAATAACAATAATAATAATGACAAAAAGAAAGAGTAGAGTTAAAAAACAACAACAACAAAGCAAACAAAAAAAATAAAAAAAATAAAACAATAATACAAAAATACAAGAGTAATAATAAATGAAATCAACAAATAATAGAAAATAAAAAAAGGGGGGAGCGCAAATATATAGTTATATCATTTACATGGGCACACACATGCATGAGATTTTTATTTTTATTTTTATTTTTTATTTTTTTTTTATACTTTATTTTTTCCTTTTTTCAAGACTGTTTTCATATATGCAATCCACTGTTTGTAATTACAAAAGTCTATAAACCAACTTTTAAGTAGATGAGCTTACAGACAAACCCATCAAGTACACTATAGAAAACAACCTCAACATTCAAAACCAAAACAAAACCAAGAAAAGAAATAACAATAATAACAATAATGACAAAAAGAAAGAGTACAGTTAAAAAAAACAACAACAAAGCAAACAAAAAAACAAAAACAAAAAAAATAAATAAATAAATAATATATAGTAATATCATTTACATGGGCACACACATGCATCCTCCTTAACGTCACCTCCAAGCATATGTATATGTGCATGCGTGTTAACCCAAAAAACGTGATATTTGTAGTTCTGGAGGTAAACACAGGTAGAGCTCCAGAGAGCCAATCACACAGCAGCTGTCTGTTCCGTGTTTGGAAGTGAAGCGACACCCACAAACTGTCACAACTGCACTCCAGTTTCGACCAGGAAGTGTTTTAAAAAACTGCTGTACTGTGTCTCCTCAGGTTGTTTTTTGCAGGCTGCACACTGGTACACAATGGTAGGCGACGTTTATAACATGCTTGTCATATTTTGTATGTTTGTGATCCAAAAAAAAAGAAGAAGAAGCTAAAGTTTAACTGCAGTTTGAAGTGTTTTTAAATTCACCTGTTTGCTGTCTTGTGGCTGTGCTTTAGTCTTGTAAAAACAAGTGTTTCTTGAGTGCTGCTGAGTGGTGGGAAAGCACAGTATGTCTAGATGAATTTGAATAGATATCTCATAACTTAACTGACTGAGAATAGGGATTTAGAGCTCTATCATATCTATATGCACATACAAAACCTTTTGAAATAGGTTAATTAAGACCTAACACATTTTAATATCAGAATGAATCAGTTAGAAAACATTTGAAAACACAAAATTTGCAATAAAAGCTTATCTGCAGAGCTGTTTCTGCTGCTGCTGCTGTTTTCAGGCTGTTGCTTCCTGCATTGAAGACAAAAAGGCTCACATCTTTTTAGTAACATGCTCATTCTTTAAAACCAGTTTTTGTAATTGCATTGTTTATAAGTTGTTCAGTACATGTTCAAATATCTCCCTGCGGTCAGTCTGACGTCCCCTTTTCACGCTTCTAAAAATAGTTTCAAAAGTTTCACTTACAAAAGGAGGAGCTTGAATAACTTGTTTAGAGTATTGAGTGATGGACATAATTTATGACTGACAAAATTGTCAAAAATAAGTAAGAAAATGATGTGGGTATTTGAAGTCTGCATCCTCAGGATGTCCACTGCCAGTTTGTTGTCAGAGTCAGAGTCAGAGTGTTTGTTGTCATTTTCCTCAGTTTAACACAAAACACATAAGACATCACAAACTTAAAACCAGTGGTGGACGAAGGATATCAGTTTTTTTACTTATTTAAAAGTAGCCATACCACAGAGTAAAAATAATCTATTACTATTATAATAAGTCCTCATTTTGCAAAATGGCTCATTTCAGAATAATATACAGTGCCTTCAGTAAGTATTCAGACCCCTTCACTTTTTTCACATTTTGTTTTGTTGCAGCCTTATGCTGAAATCGATCAAATTACTTTTTTTCCTCATCAATCTACACTCAATACACCATAATGACAAAGTGGAAACAGAATGTTAGAAATTTTTGCAAATTTATTAAAAAGGAAAAACTGAAATATCACATTTTCTTAAGTATTCAGACCCTTTACTCAGTACTTAGTTGAAGCACCTTTGGTAGCGATTACAGCATCGAGTCTGCTTGGGTATGCTTTGCACACCTGGATTTGGGGAGTTTCTGCCATTCTTCTCTGCAGATCCTCTCAAGCTCTGTCAGGTTGGATGGGGACCGTCGGTTCAGAGCCATTTTCAGGTCTCTCCAGAGATGTTCGATTGGGTTCAAGTCAGGGCTCTGGCTGGGCCACTCAAGGACATTCACAGAGTTGTCCCTAAGCCACTCCTGCGTTATCTTGGCTGTGTGCTTAGGGTCATTGTCCTGTTGGAAGGTGAACCTTCGGCCCAGTCTGAGGTCCTGAGCGCTCTGGACCAGGCTTTCATTAAATATATCTCTGTACTTTGCTCCGTTCAGCTATTCCTCAACCCTGACCAGTCACCCAGTCACTGCCGCTGAAAACACCCCCAAAGCATGATGCTGCCATCACCATGCTTCACCATTGGGATGGTATTGGGCAGGTGATGAGCGGTTCCTGGTTTCCTCCAGACATAACGCTTAGAATTGAGGC
>CAKAKR010066144.1:0-13683 GCA_916700685.1 Adelosebastes latens
CGTTATGTTTTTCTCTGGTTCTGTTTTATTTTTTCTTGTTTATTTTCAAATTGAATTTAATGTCTGTCTTTCTGTCTCTCAGGCACCGGTTAACAGTTATAGCACAAACAGTGAAGACACTGATGCTTTGATAGACACCGAGCCAGACCAGCAGAATGAGGCCTCCGAACAGACATCTGAAATTGACAGGTAGGAAGAAGGTTGCACTATAACACAATACACGACCCCCACACACACACACACATACTGTGAACTGACTGTGTCTTTCTGGGGCTTTGTGTCCTTCATCTACCCTGATGGGAGACGGACAGGACTAGACAGGTTTAGGTGTCATTCCTCATGTCTTGTGCTGAAGGTGTGGCTTCACATTGAGGTGATTTGATTCAAACTGAGCACACCTGCAAATAGAAGCTCTATACTGTAGCTGTCGGACAGTGAAGTCTTATAGTAGGCAGCCCGAAGGTGCAGTTTGGAGTGCCGAGTTTAGCTCTTTAGTGGAGCATGTAGTGTATCCAATTTGTGTTTGTTTGTTTGGCTTTAAATCCATCTGTGATTTAGACTTTGCAATGACAAAAATGTCATATTCAGCATATTGAGTCATGCAATTTCTGTTTATAAAACATAAATCCTGTGACAGCATAACCAAGTGTAGCTGCACGCTGAAATGTGATATCAAGTATTGTCAAGAGTTGAGCTCTCTGTGCCCCCTTGTGGCTAATAGAGCACAACACAGAAACTCAGAAATTGGACTAAAAAACTCCTGAAAGTGAACTAAAAGCATGTAAACAACTCCTGTTTCCTTCACACATGATTTTAAATAGCTTTCTTCTTCTTCTTCAGTCCAAAGCATGTCCCTGAAGAGGTTCCTGAAGTCTCCCCTGAAGACGTTGACACCACTGATTTTCACAAAGAGCCTGAGCTGCCTCCATTCCCTGAGGTTGGTGATTCTTTATTTCTAAACCTCCCCCCTTCGTGAATGGTGACAACTGATGTCTCCGGCATCCGCTACGAACATTTAAGGGATAGTTCAGGTGTTTTTGAAGTGGGGTTGTATGAGGTACTTATTCATAGTCATTGTATTACCTACAGTAGATGATGGTCGGCACACCCCAAGTTTGGAGAAACAGACAGAGTATCAGCACGAGAGAACAGCAATGTAATGCTGTGGACAGGACTGGCAAGCAAAACGTATTTTAGCCACCTAAAAGAAAGGCTCACCTAGCTTATCTATAATGTTTTTGTCAACTGAGTCTGGCTGCTTTGAAGAGAGCATAGATAAGTTTCACTTTCAGTCCAGTTCCCGGTCGGAAAGGGCAGTCTGACATATAGCATATAGCGTATAGCATATACTTAAACGGATATAGATTTTTTTAGGTGAGCTTTCTTTCAGGTGGCTAAAATACATTTTGCTGCCGGCCCCGTCCACAGCAGTATATTGCTTTGGTTTCCTACAGTAACTCCTGTCTGCTGACCGTTATCTACTGTAGGTAATACACCGACTATAGATAAGTACCTCATACAACCCCACTTCAAAACACCCGAACTATCCCTTCAACATGTAGTTTGGTTGTTAATTTGCAAACCTCCCTGGGGAAATGCGCACTCTTGCATCGTCACCGCTGTAGTGTGATGGTCCGTTAATACACACCGGTGAATACAGTGTGTTCTATTCATTGCTTGCTAGATTCTGTGTGTGTGTCTGTGCACAGAACTCCACTCCGCTCCTCGACACCAGCGCACAGAGGTCGAAAGCCACTCTGGGTAAGAGTCGAAGTCGAACTCGATCGCGTCCGTCACGCTCGCTCCGTGGAATTTTGTCTCCGGTGGACGGCATGGACTGGAGGACCTCCGACTCTACAGGTTACTACTGCATCCATAATGTCGTTACAGAATCCATAATCTTATAACAGCATCCATAATGTTACTACTGCATCCATGATGTTATTACAGCATCCATAATGTTACTACAGCATCCATAATGTTACTACAGCATCCATAATGTTACTACAGCATCCATAATGTTATAACAGCATCCATAATGTCATGAAGTCTACATGAAGAGCTAGAACTTCAGCTAGTATTTTTTTTACATTTCAAAATAAACAAGCAAACACATCCGCTCCAGGCGAAAAGCAGTAATGGAAATGTTGATTCACTGCATGTTCTGACTGATCTGTTATTTTATGTCTATGTTCTTAGATGAAACTGACGCATCTTGTAAGCACAGGGAGGCGGATTCTGAGGAGCAGCCTAAACCTCCCACCTCTCATAAAGTCCCCATGTTCCCTGGTTTGAGCCCTGCAGCCTTAATTGTAAGTTCTCTTAGAGTTCGAGGAGAACTTAAGTATACTATGTTTTCCAGTTTGAGTAAAGTGTCCTTAACTTTCTCCCCCCAGGCTCAGATTAAAAAGAAAACAGGTGGACGAGGAAGTGGAGGAGGAGAGGAAGCCGAAGAAGACAAGGGAAGAGAAGAGAAGGAAAGTGAAAATGAGGAAGCAGCACCATCTCCCTCACAACTGTCCCGCTCTCCTCGCTCTGCCGCTCATCTCGCGGGGGCTGCACGAGTGCTGCCACCCATAGGCGGACCCACGGACGGAGGGTGAGAAATTGAGCATGACAGCGCACAAAAAAAATCCTAGAAATTATGAGAAAATGATTATTTGGAGTGTTTTTTAATCTTGACACTCTTCTAACCTGTGACTCTGTGTCACTCAGTGGCGGCTCCTCTCCCGCTTGGCTGAAAGAACTGAAGTCTAAGAAGCGCCTGAGTCAGTATGACGGCGAGGCTTAGCCAGACGCAGGTGAGTAGTATGAATGAGGTGATAATTGAAATACCAAAGACACATTCTTTGCTACATAATAGAATATTATTTTAAAAAGAAAGTTTATTTAAAAGAAAAGAAGAGCTCTGCTGTTTCCCTGCGATCGACTTGGGAGCATCGTTATCGCTATTGGGTATTTTAGAGTCAGTACAATACAAGTCAAATGTTCCTCTGACATTTTTTACATTTTTGTAACTAGAGCTATCAATCAATTAAAATATTTAATCGCAATTAATCGCATGATTGTCCATAGTTAATCGTGATAATTGTGATCCAACAAACGCAAGTCTTTCATCGAGGAGACTGTTCGTGTCCTGTGCGTTAAGTTTCACTTTCACTTTACTATCATTCATATCCCGTGTTCACAACGTCAAGTCACATTTTCACTGTATAAACGTAGTCATTTTAAGCTAAGTTTAATTCACAACATTACCAACGTGTTTACTGCGGCCGAAAAGTGACGCCGAGGGGCCGTTAAGCACGTGTTTAGTGCGACTGAAAAAGTGATGCCAAGGGATCTGACAAAGCGTCAGTATGTGATGAGTCGGGATAAGAGCGTGTTGGATACACATATAAGATAATCCAGTGGTCACTATATATGATTAAAAAGCATCTTTTGGATGACTCTCCTATTTAGCAACAGAATTCTGATACTGGCTTTAACAACAAGGACATTAAAGCTTTCATAACCCGTGAATTGCTTGTGATATGTCGAGCATTATACAGGACTTAACAGGATCAGCCATAGAGAAGCGTTGAGCACGGACATTTTGACATTTTTTTGACATCTGGCTTACTTATACCCTGAATTACTGTAGGAGTGAAGGCATTATTTAAAAGGACTAATGTGCTTGTGAGTCATAATGCAGGACAGCTGAATAGCTTTGCGATAATAGAAAGCGAATGGTTGAACTCTCCGGCAATGCTGTCAGGAACGCTCGTGTTATTTAATGCGTCTGTATAAAAACTGACAGCAAAGACAAAAACAGGAAGTGGGCCAAGCTTTCTCCTATCATGATTTAATCTGCGCAGTGGGTAGAGACATCCTCATTGTGGCTGAATGCAGTTTGCTCTGCTTGATGCTCTTTTTGTGTAATTGCTGCTATATTTTGCTCTTACCTTTACGTACAGCTACAGTACAGGACATTTCGATGTAACAGGGTTGTGGATTTGAGTGCCACTTGGGCCACCCATGCTGAAAATGAATGCCCTCATGGCAGTGTGGAGTACTTACAGATAAACCCATCCCACAAATGTGATAAAATATATTACATAAAGTCTGTGATTTTAAACTTTTCTTCCTCTCGTTCCCTTCAGTAGACACCGTGCCTTTGCTGTTCAGCAAGAATAAATCCATCTCAGTTGCTGCTGCTGCTGCTGCTGCTGCTGACAGACACCTCGCCACGATTGCTCCATTTTACACTTTGAGTGCCTTATTTTGGACCTTTACTGAGATATGCAGGAGGGGAATTCAGACTTTTGCTGAACGTAGAGGCCATCAGGAACTTTTCCGGCTTGTAAATGAAATATGGTGCCAAGGCTATGTGCCAAGACTGTGATGTTTTAATGCCAAGTACATGTTTTTATCTACTGCTGTACAGAGGCTCAATGGAATTTAGAGCAAAGCCATGGACTGTCTTATTGTTTGAATGTGTTAGTCCAGGGGACTGATGACACTAGGCCTTCAGCAGGGTATCTACCTTCACACGTATGTACAGAAAATACTGAATATAAATAATGGGTTACACCTTGTGTGTGTTTAGTTTAAATTGTACAAAATGCCTTTTACATTATCTTTCCAATCACAGCTCGTCGCAAGTAAACCTTTAAGCACTTTAAGAAAAAAAATATTATAAATTACCGTCCATACAGAACATCTAAGCAATAGAATCATCAAGTACCTAACTGTAGTAACATGGTCATGGGAATTTTCCTATTTGTTACACCATGAATGTCTGTCTTATCTTCTTCAGGTCCACAAAGCTTAAAGATGACTACTTCCTGTTTTTTATTAAAACGCCCAACAGAGTGCTGCAGGAATGAGTCCTAAAGCCTGGAAATGAGTTAGCATATTAGCCCTTCCAGTTCCCTCGTCTCAAAGTCAATTTTTTGAACAAGTTTTTAGTTAGATACCTGAAATAAGGTCTGTGGTTAACACAAGCTTCTGAGATTGTAACGTTTTGTTCTACGACATAAAATACATCAGTAATTATCCCACTTATGAATTTTGAAGCTTTTACGTGTCTTAAAAAAGGCGGCTGCTAACAAGCGGCTAAATGAGATTACTAAACGTCATCACGCCGACTCGTCTGCCTTTAGCTTAATGGTGGTGACGTGAAGTCATGTGACCATGGTGGAGTTCATTTATAGCCTAACGTTAGCTATTTACTTCTGGCGACTGCAGTCACACTTCAAAAATCATAAAAGTGGCATTCATTTGTGGAGATTATCTTGCTGAACAAAACTTGCAAGTATCATAAATGTGTGTTCGCCACAGAGCTTATTTTCTGCAATAATCCAAAACCAAATGGAAAAATCCCGTTGGCTTTTTGTGGAGGGAACCAGGAAGATGCTAATTTCCTGGTTGGCCTACAAAAATACGTCATCCCTGCAGCCCTCTATTAGCTAGTCAAAACATCAACAATGAGCTGGGAGGATATTTTGAGCTATAACAGAATCAGGAAGAGTGTTTTTTTAAATCTTAAACCCAGAATGCAATGCAATCATCTGCTCTAGATGCTTTTATGTGCCTTTTAATGTTAAAGAGTGATTAATGCTGTAATCATTTATGATCAACATACTGTATGATAAGAGGAAATTGAGGGAATTTTATTAAATCGTTTTTATGAAATGCATTTGAGTGTGTGTTTTTGATGGGAAAATTGCACACCGTAGTGCAAAAGGGTTTAGGCAGCAGTGGCACATGAAGACGCACATGCCTGCAGGTCAGTTTTAAGACACAATTTATATTACAATATAGTCTCATTCATGTATTGTAAGCAGCCTTAACCCTAAACAAGGGATATTCAGGAGTAGATAAAAAGTCAACAGTAGATGTCGCATAGAAGTGGTATACATCATCTGAAAGCTGGGAACCTGAAGATTAATTTGAGATGCAGCTCAGCACTCTCTGTCAAGTTGTTCTAGTCATAAATCAGAAATAAACATGAATTAATTAATAAATGCAGGGTTTAGAACATTATGATTGAAGTATATGATGGCCATTCCCATGCCCTATTATGTCTCATACGTTGTTGCAGCAATTTTTGGGGTTGATACCATTTGTAACAGATTTGGTGCTAAATTTAACCATTTTTTACCCTCGAGAGTTGATAAAAATGATCAATAATCCCTCCAAAATACCACATTAACACTCCAAGACCTTGAGGAACACCATAGAAAAAGCCATGCTGTGATTTGGTACATTTTGAGATATCTGCAAGAATTGCATTTTTCGGTGATAGGATGGCGAGCACTTCTGTTCTGGAAACTGCTCAGAAACCCCCTTATTGTCAATCTATCTAGGAAAGCCATCCATCCTCTGAATGCTCTAGGCCTCTAGTTTGTGGCTGTAAAGTTTCATGAGCCTGTGATTATCCTAGAGGTCACCACAGGTCATTTTATACAGTGAGGTCTAGTTTAAAAAAAATGGTCTTACTATATGAAATGGCTACTATGGGGACTAACATCATCACAAATGAAAACAATTGGGCTCATTGGATCCACAATAGTCTCAACTTTACAGTGATACCCAATTTATGTAATTCCAGGAATGTTTAGGGACCCCAGTTTGCAGAAATTCAAACACATCATTTTTAGAATAGGCGAAAATAACACATGTATTGTACATGCACAATACTGCATGTAAAGAACTGCATGCTTTTTGCACAAAACTGCATGTGATTATCATAAAGATAGATAGATAGATAGATAGTAACTTTATTAATCCCGAGGGAAATTCAAGTTTCCAGCATCACAGTTCCATAGTGCAAAAACATGTTAGTAATACATTTACTGCATTTAAAGTGTGCATGCCTGTAAGGGGGAGACTCGTGGGTACCCATAGGACCCATTTTCAGTCACATATCTTGAGGTCAGAGGTCAAGGGACACCTTGAAAATGGCCATGCCAGTTTTTCCTTGCCAAAAATGTAGCGTAATGGCTGCAGCCTTTTGGACGTTGGATGAAGAGAAAGGTAAAGAAACAGATAGAAGACAGGAAACTGGAGTGCAAGATAACTGGGTGGGGCCAATACTGCTGAGTGAGACTGATCTCTGTTCATTCTCTTGGCTGGCAGTCAGTGCGTTTGGCCACTAAAGGATCATGGTCAGGATGGCAGCATGACGGGCAGAGCCGGGCAGCGTTTGCCAGTGTGCCAGGGGCAGAGGGGCAAGCCTATTGAGAAGCAGTGTGATGGACACAATGGGCGCGACAGACTTGCTGCATCAACAGGCTTTTTGCTGCTGTGGCCAGAAATAAACCATAAATACCCCCACCGGCCTCCACCGACCGCTCGCCAGGCCTCCACACCCACACACACCCTCACACTGAGACAGACAGGAAAGAAAGAAAAGAAAGAGGAAAAACGGAGAGCGTGGCTTGTACGTGGTGCAGTGAAGCACAAGCCATCCAGGTAAAAAACAATGAAGTTCATCCCTCTCTCCGACCGGCCTTTCTCTTTTCCTCTCTCCCTGTCCTCTCTGCTATCTGCATCCACATGCTTGCTTCTTAAGTAGCATTTTGTGTGTGCACTATTAATGTGTTATTCTAATGGGCACAACTAGGATTTGAGTGAAATAAACAAGTAAAAGTGTGCAAATGTCTCGCTGATATATTAGATTTGTGAACAACAATATTATAGTCCTACCTGTGACCATATTTTAATAATGCAGTAAACACTATTTTTCTCTATAAGTTCAACAACTTAAGAGTAAAAATCGATCTAATGTCGGCACTTATAGCATTAAACAATGTAATTTCTGTGCTTTATAGAGGCAAAATGACAGACCAGCAGGGAACCCCAGACCAGCTGCCTGCAGAGAAGGGCCAAGGAGGGGCTGGAGCCACATATAAGGTACCTAACTGAACAAAACCTTTGCTGGTGATTTCACACATTATCTACAAAATACTGTATGTGTTGAAATTAAGATAAATCAGAAATACCATGGATTAGGACTTTGCTGATGGTGGAGATCACGTATGGGGAGCAGTAGCTCAGTTTCTGGGGACTTGGCTTGGGAACCGAAGGGTCGTCGGTTCAAGTCCCCACACGGACCAAGTACGGAATGTGGACTGGTAGCTGGAGAGATGCCAGTTTGCCTCCTGTGCACTGCCGAGGTGCCCTTGAGGAATGCAGCGACCCCCTAAAACTGCTCCCTGGGCACTTTATAATAGCTGCCCACTGCTGCATTTATATGCAGTAGCTAAGTTTCACTGTGTGCTGTGCTATGGACAATGTGTGACAATAAAATTAGATTTAATCCAACTCTCCAACTGTTTTGCAGTTGGCAGTTTTTGAGTTCGAGAACTTCCGTGGGAAGAAGGTGGAGTTGTCTGGTGAATGTAAAGATGTGATGGAGAAGACGCAGAGGATTGGCTCGGTCATTGTGGAGTCGGGACCGTGAGTAATCCCCTCATCAATTTTTACTGCATCTACATCCTGTTTTATAGTTGTGTCCCTTGTTTAGGTGCATTTATATGTAATGCATTTTCTCCATGTTGTCAGATGGGTGGGGTTTGAGCGTCCAGGTTTTGCAGGAGAGCAGTTTGTGCTGGAGAAAGGAGAGTATCCTCGCTGGAGCACCTGGACCAACTGCCTGAGTAGCTACAACCTGAGCTCATTCAGGCCTCTGAAAGTGGTCAGTTAGTATTATCAGTGTACTGTGATCACATGTAACTGACTTTCCTGTCAAACAAGATCAAACCTGTTGTTTTTCCTCTCCAGGACAGTGCAGATCATAAGCTGCACCTGTTTGAGAACGCAGGCTTTGAAGGTAGAAAGATGGAGATCGTTGACGACGATGTCCCCAGTCTGTGGGCTCACGGTTTCCAGGACCGTGTGGCCAGCGCTAAGTCTATCAATGGAACGTAAGCTGAAATCCTCCCGGTGCTAAATGTTATTTAAGTATAGTAGATGTAATTGTTTTTAAAGATATGTCACTACTCTTTCTCTTCCCTCTGAAGGTGGGTGGGATACATGTACCCCGGCTACAGAGGGCGCCAGTATGTGTTTGAGTTTGGAGAATTCAAGCACTGGAACGATTGGGGAGCCACTGCACCTCAGATCCAGTCCGTCCGACGTGTGCGGGACATGCAGTGGCACAAGAGAGGGTGCTATATTGCCCCTGCCCCTACACCTCCCAATCCCAATCCCAACCCCGCTCCCAACCCCAGCCCCGCCCCCATCCCAACTCCCAACCCCAATCCCAACCCCAATCCTAGCCCTGCTCCCAACCCCAAATCCCAAACCCAACCCCAACCTTAACACCAGCACCTCCTACACCAACTGGGACCGGCTAAAAGCAGCTGGCCAGTCCCCAGTCTCTCCACTTTGCCCCCTGTTAGTCTAGAATATCTGATCATGCAATTTTGGAAAAATGTAACTGATTATAATCAAACATGTAAATCTGTTGGAAATAAAGGTTTTGGCCCTGATTTTGGTTATCTGCAAATTATTGTGTGTTATTTATTATGCATAAGGATGTGTTTTATTCAGAGTATTGCAATGACTGCATGTCTGTGAGGCTAATAGTAATAATTTACACTGGGAAACCGCATTCAAGAGATTGTGGTAATTATAGTATGATTAAAGGAGCACTTCCACCGATTTTAATCTTAAAGGTCAGTTTAGGGACAGTACGAAAATGATTGATGCCAAGTCGTGTGGCCAGGCATGTTGAAGACGAATCAAAGGTTGTCCCAGGATCAGCAGCACGATGGACAATGAGGTTGACTCGCAGAATGTTGTAAAAGATCCACCTGTAAAGACTATAAACTGTGGACCAATCTATTGATAGTTTTCAACCTTTAACACAACTTGATTTTACATCAGTGAAGTTTTCAGTTCAACATGGCTTCTTGATCCAGAAGCCTTCAGGCAGATAGGCAGACCTGTAGCGTTTTTTATCTTTCTTTTTTGATTTCTACAAGTCTGTTAAATTTCATTGAGCGTTAGAAAAGGTGGAATAGTTTTATATTGATGTGGTATGAAAGCAATGGGCATGTGATGCATGCAGGTCTTAATTATAAATAGGCAAATAGGTTAATATTGACAGTACTAAATGACTGGAGTGCCCCTTTAAAATTAATAAAATGTGTCCCAACAAGATAGGCCCATCAGTGTTGCCAGATTGGACTGGTTTCCGCTCAATTGGGCTACTTGTGGTTGGGCAGGGAAAAATAAAATTGGGCTGGTAGATGAAATTTGTGTTGCTTTTGTCAACATTTGGCAGGGTTTTGAAAATATTGTGAAAACAATATTACCAAACAAGTAGTTATTTTATGGTCAAAAACACAGAAAACACAGTAAACTTCATTGTGTCAACTCTCTCATATTTATTGACTCATTTAATTTGAGAAATATTTGATTGACATGAGTTCAATCACTGTTAGGGATAATGGAGGACCTACTTACCTTAACGTCATCATCATTGACATTGGCATGGGTTGTGATAGCTTATTTATCTAACATTTTATCTTTGGTTATTTAATGTAGCTATGAAGCTTTGTATGCTTAGGATGTGTTTTCTGTTGCGCATGTAATGGTTTTATGGTTTTACACAGGTTTCTGGCCAGGCTATGATTTGGGCTGGTTTTTATTGAATTGGATGGGTTTTAAGTTGTGATTGGTCTGGAAACTGTTAATCTGATCTGGCAACACTGGCTACAATATAAAACTAATTAGACATGATATATTTCAGATCTACAGTAACATAGATTCAAGATTCAAGATTCAAGATTCAAGCCTTTTATTGTCATTGTGTAGTACAACGAAATTAGATTGTGACAATCCCATAGGTGCTAATGAAAAGATAATACAATAAAAAAGAGATAGTGCAATATAAATATATAAAATATAAAAGATAATACAATACAAAATATAAAAATACAATTTGCATATTGATAAGATGACAGTTTTGCCAGATTATTGCACAAAGTGTCCGTCAGATAATTATATAATTATTGCACAGCATCATATAATTATTGCACAGAGTGATCAGCATGTTATTGCACATATCCGTAACAGTAGAAACATATCTGTCAAATGTCTTCTTCAACTTTATTATTACTCCTCCAATTCAAACTTTATATTCTTATCATACATTTTCCGTTTATGTGCTTATCAAATAACAAAAAAAACCTTCCTTATTCATGAGTCTTTGTTGTGTTGAACCAAAGATGAACCTCTCTCTGGTTGAATTAACAGGAACAGGGCTGAAACATCACTCATTGGTTGAAATCAACAGCTTGGACCCGCCCATAAAATCCCAGTCGACCAATCACACGCCTCCTTCATTCAGCGGGCTCGCGCAGTGGGCGGAGAACGCGCAAAATTTGAAAGTCGAACCGGAAACAACGTTGATAGTTTAGAGAGGAAAACAGTTAACATGTCACTGCTTCTGTGTTTATATTAATAACTACATTATTATAATTACCTGCATGGCAGTCTGGTGAGTAGACTCATAACGTATGGGTTTAGTTAGTCTCTGTAAATATAACTGTACGACACTTGTGTGTGTTGCGTCAACGGTTTCTGTTTACTAGCCAAGTTAGCTAACGGTAACTTAGCTAGCATGCTAACGGTAACTTAGCTAACGTTAACTAACGGTAAATTAGCTAACATGCTAACGTTAGCTTAACTAGCATGCTAAAGGGACACATTGTTGACATTTGTTGACACAGCTTTTTCCTTCCGTCTTCCGTTGTTCTTTAACCTTCTTCTACCGTCGTAGATAACATTAATCAGTTATTAGCGTGTTATATATTATGTATGCTGACGATCTGGCTGTTGTCTCTCCTAGCAGGGCTGGGTTTCAGCAGCTGCTGAATATATGCTCCGAGTCTGGGGTCAAATATGATACCTGATTCAGGTTTTAGATAGATAGATAGATGAATGGATGGATGTATGGATGGATTGTAAATTTATTGATCCAGAGGGAAATTCAAGTTTACAGCATCACAGTTCCATAGTGCAAAACATGTTAGTAAAAAGGCAGTAAAAAAGTTAGTAGTGCAAAGTACAAAGTACAAAAAATTATACCAGATATAAAAATACAAGGAGATGAAGAAAACTGTTAAAACTGAATATAGTGCAGGGTAACAGCTGTGATACACGACTATTAAAAAAGTGAATATAGTGCATAAGAGTCTGTTAAAAATGAGTATAGTGCAGGGTAACTCCAGTTCATGTTCATAAAACATACATATTTGCGTTTTTTTTTTAGCTTTTGTTTTTCTGTTCTTGTTGATTTTGAAGACCATAATACTTTTATCCTGTTCCTAGTTCACAGTTTTTACACTATACAGTAGGGCCGCACAATTTTGAGAAAATATCATATTGCGATTATTTTGACTGATATTGCAATTGCGATATGATTTACGATAGGTGTGTCAGAAAATATTGAAAAAAATCGAATATCGCAATATTATGTTTTGTGATACTGTATCGATTTGTAATTAATAGTTTGCATACAAAGATTAACTCAGTCAGTACTTTATTTCATCGGCAGATGTGCCCTTTCAGTGTTTGTGCCCTCTCAAAGTAGTGCTATGATGATGGATGTTACAGGGACTGTGATAAATGCAAATATGATGTGCAATACAATGCAAAAAAAGAGTGTTGTCATGTTCTGTAGAACAAAAGAAGATAGGGACCTCAACTTTCCGGCTTTTTATCTATCAGGACAACTGCTATGTGTTTGTAATAAAACAAAATATCTGGGGCACTTTATTACAGATCAAATGTCTGATGATGACGACATGTACAGGCAGTGCCGTGTGTTATATGCTCAAGCTTACATGTTGGCAAGAAAATTCTACATGTGTTCAGACCATTATCAAGATAGGTCTTTTTAGAGCAGGGGTGCCCAAACTTTTCCCTTGGAGGGCCAAAACTGGAACTCAATGGAGGGCCACGGGCCAAAATTAAACACCTATTGTATTGTATTATTAAGATGCAAAATGGTACTAGGATCCCAAGTTCCCTTAATTGAATATGTTTTAGATAGTTAGCCCCTTAAAACCCACCTGCTGAATACAATTGGGCTCATTTATGCAATTTATGCATTTCCAAGACTGTAGGAACCCCAGTATGTAGAAATATTAAAATACACCATTTTTAGAATAGTTAAAAATAGCACATGTATACTGCATTCAAAGAACTGCATGTTTTCCCCCAAACTGCATAGGATTATTATAAAGTGGGCATGTCTGTAAAGGGGAGACTCGTGGGTACCCATAGAACCCATTTTCAGTCACATATCTTGAGGTCAGAGGTCAAGGGACACCTTGACAAATGGCCATGCCAGTTTTTCCCCACCAAAATTTAGCTTAACTTTAGAGTGTTAGCCTCCTTCCTGACAAGCTAATATGACATGATATGGTACTAATGGAGTCCTTAGGTCTTCTAGTTTCATATGATGCCACTATCTTCTAACCATAAACCCGAGCCTGGTAGGGCTGCCAAAAGACAGTAAAGTCGGTTGGGTCTTTTAATAAAAAAAGATAATTTGCTAACATCTGGCGGGCCAAATCAAACCTGATGGCGGGCCAACTTTGGCCCGCGGGCCCCACTTTGGACAGCCCTGGTTTAGAGCCTATTGCACTCCCCTCTATACTGCCCCCCCCCCTGTGGGCCAAGTTT
>CAKAKR010066144.1:13703-39602 GCA_916700685.1 Adelosebastes latens
AGAAGATAGGGACCTCAACTTTCCGGCTTTTTATCTATCAGGACAACTGCTATGTGTTTGTAATAAAACAAAATATCTGGGGCACTTTATTACAGATCAAATGTCTGATGATGACGACATGTACAGGCAGTGCCGTGTGTTATATGCTCAAGCTTACATGTTGGCAAGAAAATTCTACATGTGTTCAGACCATTATCAAGATAGGTCTTTTTAGACTCGAGCCTATTGCACTCCCCTCTATACTGCCCCCCCCCTGTGGGCCAAGTTTAAAAAGGCGAGCAAGCATAAGCTTCAGGTTGCCTACAATGACTGCATGCGGATATTACTTAAGAAACCCAGGTGGTGTAGTGCAAGCGAGCTGTTCTGTAATGCAGGTGTCAACACTTTCCAGGCTCTGTTGAGAAACCTGATGTATAAATTTATATGTCGGCTAAATGATTCTCAGAACGCCATTATTACATGCTACTGTCAAATCCTTGTTTTAGTGTTATACGATACCAGTCACCCCTGTGGAAACATTGGTATAACTGTCTTTTATAAAAAGTGGCAGTTTCTATTTTAATGTATGTATTGTTGTTTGTGTTGTATGTTTTCTAATTGACTTCGAGTCTGTCAATAAAGATGAATTGAAAATTGAATTGATATTTATATTTCCTTTCTCTTAGTTTGACCTACTGCGTGTCATTTCGCTCAGGTTTATCTGTTGTTAAGAAGCTATGTTGAAGTTCAAATACCAGAGTCAGGGATGCCTGAAAACGCTGCTGCCGTCCTCTGCGGACCCCATCACCAGCCGCAGCTCAAGACTTAACCAAGTGTTTCAGGTAAGGTTATGTATATGTCTAAGATGTCCTGATGCCATTAACTGTAGATATTCAAACACTTTGTACAGTTTAAAACCAGCCGCAGCAGTAACTATCAGTAGCTGACTTCCTTTTCCTGTGTTTCTGTATTGTCCCCAGGGCCGAGTCAGCCTGTGTGGGCAGCAGGGAGGATGCACTCTAGGTCGGGAAGAGTTTCTGGAGGCTCTGCTGCTGCTGTACCAAGAGTGCATCTCCCCAGAGCTTATGAAGATACAGCATGTGGCAAACTTTGTCAATAAGTGTAAGCATACATTTTACACATGTAGAATTTCATAGTTGTTTGTTTATTTTAGTCCAATCCAGTATTTTCCAATCACATTTGTTGGTACAGTCTGTATCAGTTGATGTAGCTGATTCAGGTTTTAGATAGATAGATAGATAGATAGATAGATAGATAGATAGTAACTTTATTGATCCCGAGTGAAATTCAAGTTTCCAGCATCACAGTTCCATAGTGCAAAACATGTTAGTAAAAAGGCAGCAAAAAAAAGTTAGTAGTGCAAAGTACTAAGTACAAAAAATTATACCGGATATAAAAATACAAGGAGATGAAGAAAACTGTTAATAGTGCAGGGTAACAGCTGTGATACATGACTATTAGAAAAGTGAATATAGTGCAGAAGAGTCTGTTAAAAATGAGTATAGTGCAGGGTAACTCCAGTTCATGTTCATAAAACATGCATATTTGCGTTTTTTTAGCTGTTGTTTTGCTGTTCTTGTTGGTTTTGAAGACCATAATACTTTTATTCTGTTTGTAGTTCACAGTTTTTACTCTATATTTTTTACCAATATCTTATTGCGATTATTTTGACTGATATTGCAATTGCGATATGAGTCACGATAAGAGTGTAAGAAAATATTTTTAAAAATCGGATATCGCAATATTATGTTTTGTGATACTGTATCGATTTTTAAACAATAGTTTACATGCAAAGATTAACTCAGTCAATACTTTATTTCATTGGCAGATGTGCCCTTTCAGTGTATGTGCCCTCTCAAAGTAGTGCTATGATGATGGATGTTACAGGGACTGTGATAAATGCAAATAGAGATCCAAATGTTCTGATTGCATAAAAAGTTAACTTTTTTTAGTCAGATTTTATGCATATGGTGGTGTGTTCTTCATACTATGACAGTTTTCAGAAAATTTGATATGATCGCAATATATCGCCATGCTTACAGTATCGTAATATATTGTGATATATTGAATCATAAACCCTGTATCATGATACGTATTGTATCGCCAGATTCTTGCCAATATACAGCCCTAATTTACAATATTAGAGGGAATGACATTTTTACATCAATATTCTCTTTTTCACTGAAAAACATTAAATGATTATGGTGTGATTTTTGCCGGGATCTGTACCAAACAAGTGTTTTCTTAAGTCTGTAGAACGTTATGTGTGGGCCATGACATCTCTACTATTTAATTTAAAATGCTTATTTTGACACACATTTCACGTTTAACAAATATTGCACCTCCTGCGCAATTGTATGTATATGTAACTGTGTATCTCAATAGAATAATGTTTTGTATTTGTGGTATCTTTACAATTTTACATCCTAAAAGTTGTTTCACTTCATTTCTCAGAAACCCAGGTTGCAGAAACAATGAAAAACCTCTGTGTGTTTGTGTGTGTTTGTGTGTTTTTGTGAAACAGTTTCTGAAGTGGTCTCAGAGCTTCGGGACATGCAGCCTGCTCTTCATGACTTTGAACTGCGTGCAGTGGTGGGTCGTGGTCGCTTCGCTGAAGTCCAAGTAGTCCGGGAGAAGGCCACTGGGGATGTTTGTGCACTGAAAGTCATGGACAAGGCAGTTTTACGTACTCAAGAAAATGTAAGTAACTACCCTTACAGAGTAGTAAAATATAGAAAATACTTTTTAGAAAGTTGTTTCGCTTCAGGAACCCCCACCTTAAAAGATATTCGTTGTTAGATAATTAAGACCAGAATTCTGTAGTTGTCAACTACAGTTGAGAAAGTTAAAAGTGGAGAAAGTGAACCTATGAACAGCATAGTCACTTTTAGGACTATTACTCACATTGCTCACTTCTATAGTGAATTAAATAGTGATCATCCACTAGTTGACCCCTAGTTGAGATCCACTGAACACTAACAAAAGTTGCGAATACAAAGTCACCTAAAGATTTTTAAGAATAACATCGCCGCTGACTAATTCTGACCACAACATTATGTTGTTTATCACCAAATAAACATAGGAAGAAGATAAATTGAGAAGAGAAGTGTATACAAAGCTGTATCTGTTGGACTCAAAAAGTTTAAACAAAAGTGTTTTTCATTTTTGCATCTTCATCTCCCATGCAATCATTTTACTTTGCATTTGTTGTTCCAAAGTGTCAGTCTGAAAACAGCCCACTGGAGGGTGCTGTGGGGTTGAATACTACATAACAAAATGTGGGTACATTATCTGACAGCTGTGCTCTCTGGCATGTGACTAATAGAACAGATCTTAGTCAGAATTGTACATGAGCGGCGACAGGAAGGGATCTGAAGTGAGCAATACAATGAACAACTTGCATGAACAAGAAATGTTTGGCTCATGCCACCTGTGACTACTTTGCATAATTTGACAAAATGTCATCCCATTTATAAAACTAGCAACATGAACTGAAGCTATGAAAGGAGGGCATGAATTCTTAGTGTCAAAATGTTTGGTGTGTGCATTAAGGTCTCGGTTTAGATGGTTTATTTAAAAAAAATAAATTAAACCCCTTCTCAGTGTTTTAGACAGATGAGTTTATGTGGTTGATACACTACTCACAATAACAATTTGTGGCGCACCGCTGTTGCATTTATTTAATGCATATATGCTGATGGCCTTTTTAATTCTTCTCAGGTGGTTTTTCATGAGGAGGAGCGGAGGATCTTGGCTCTGAACAGCAGTCCCTGGATCCCGCAGCTTCTCCACGCCTTCCAGGATAAAGATCATGTCTACCTGGTGAGATGGCATTTTTTTTTCTGATCTTGAGGACTGAAATGACTATTTTACATAAATTTCTCCTTGTCAGAAGAATGTTTTAAGGCTCTTTACTGAAACTGCCACAGGTGAAACGAGAGGAATTGTGTAATAAACATACCAAGTAAATAGCACACGCTGTCTAGTACTTGGTGGGTGTATTATACATTTTAATAGCCAGGATCATTACTAGGGGGGGTAATTGATTCAATGATCAACGATCCAATATATCGATGCTAAGTGAAAATATCGATGCATATCATTATATTTAAGATACGCCTTTATTTTTAAACTCCCACTCCATATTTATTCTTTTTATTAAAAAGAATAGATTGTTTTTGTATTTTAAATGTCTGGAAGAGCTCAGTAATAAAATTGTCAAATCATATTTTACAGACTTTGTAAAATCAGCAAATATCTTATCGTTGTCCAAAGAATCGATATAATATCGTATTGTGATGAAACTTGTGATTTACACCCCTAGTCATTACAGACCTTTATGTTGTAGCGTAAGTCTGAAGGTACTTCAGTTATTAACGGAAGTATACCACCCCCTAGCTCAACCATTGTTAACAAGAGAGGCTGCTTTAACTGCAGATGTTTGTGTTTTCTGAATGAACTCCTGTCAGTGAACTGAACCAGATGGGGGTGCAATGGTCCCCATTCCAAAAAAAGATCTGGAGTCATTCAATTTGCACACAATAGCACCGACCATGCTATGGTTTAAAAGTGTTTGTAGTCAAAGATTCAATTGATATTCCATGATCTTATTTTCTAGGTGTGGTCTCCTTACACAGAGAGTAAAATATTATAAAAGCAGTTGTTTGCAACTGTATGAGTTGTTGGCATATTCACTCAAAATCTTTAATCACATTTATTTAACTGAGATGAAGCCTGTGTAGTAGCAGTGGCATAGAACGACCCACTGAGGCTTCTGTTGGTGACAGTTAAATAAATGTTATTTGGTATGTCCTTAATATTGGTTGATAGTTAGTTACTTGTGTTAAAATTATACTCCTTAATGCTGTCTTGTCTTCATAATCTACATACACTATGTACGATATATTCTCCCAGCATTTTGGGAAACCTCCTTGTTTGCCATAAAAACCACAGTTAGATGAGAAGAGAAGAATAGTCAGGATGTGTCTACCTTGCTGAACTCAAAAAGTAGAAGCAGGCGAAAGGGTCGATCTCCTTCAATAGTGAAAAAAATCAACCTTCCACCAACTCCAAAACTGCCCACTGGGCCTGACCTTTGTTGTTCAAAAATAGCTCCAGTGTATATAAGTTACCTGCTTCTCCAACCGCAATGTCTTGGTTTTTATTCCTATACATGTACAGAGTATAACATAGCTTATTTTCATAGAAAGCTGTGTACAGGAAAAACTATATTGGAACGTCATTCTTTCCTTTTCTTTCACTGCTGTGGTTTCCAGAACGTGACTAATAAAACAGTTAAGATCAGTCAGAATAGTGCATGAGCTGCTACAGTACAGGAAGGGATCTGACGTGAGCACTGAAAGGAACAACTTGTACGTAGAAGAAATGCTTTGAAGCAGGGGGGGTAATATTGATAGCCTCGTTCAAAAGTGGAAAACAAAATCACCTTCCAGCAGCTTTCAGTTTTGTTGTGTTATCATGTTGGCCTGCAGACTAGTAGCCACCAGTACAGCTAAGAGTCACCAGGGTTTTGTTCAGATTAACGACATTATTCAATGCTGGCAACTCCGCTGGACAAGGATCTCTGAGGTGCTGCAGTCTTTCGGCCTAGCTGTTGTTGCTCAAGTTGTGATTTAGTAGCTAATTACAATTAGAGCTGCAACGATTAATCGGTTAGTCGATCTACAGAAAAATAATCGCCAACTATTTTGATAATTGATTGATCGTTAAAGTAATTCTTCATGCAAAAATGTCAGAAAATGCCGTTTTCTGCCTCTCAAATATTGAGATTACCTGCTTTTCTTGTTTTATATCATATTAAAGTGAATATTTTGGGGTTTTGGACAGACAAAACAAGACATTTAAAGACATCACCTTGGACTTTGAGAAACTGGGATGGACATTTTTCAATATTTTCTGACATTTTAGAAACCAAACAATGAATTGATTAATCAAGAAAAAATAAATGGCAGATTAATTGATAATGAAAATAATCAATAGTTGCAGCCCAAATTACAATTATAATCTCAATTTCACATTCCAGAAACTACAACTGCGAAAAAAAAGTGAGAAAAATATGACAATAAAGCTGAGCTAACTGTTTCCCCAAGCTTCCTGTGTTTCACTTATAAGTAAAACAACCCCTGGATCTTTGTAATTAAAGGACCAGTGTGTAATAATTAGGGGGACGTATTGGCAGAAATGGAATATAATATTAATAAGTATGTTTCCTTTAGTGTATAATCACCTGAAAATAAGAATCGTTGTGTTTTCGTTACCTGAGAATGAGCCGTTTATATCTACATAGGGAGCGGGTTAGATACCACCAGATCCTACACACTGGACCTTTAATGTGGATATATTTAATTTATGGATGATCTTCTCTCTTGACTCTGGTTAAGGAGGTAACCAGGCATATTTTCCAAAATGTTAGTGTCCCTCTAATAGTCTAATCTTCAGCCGTGAAGCACAGTGTCAGCGTCCAGTGTAAACATCGTTAAGGCTGTTAACCTCACAGAGAATCTATATTTTCTCTGATGACCTGATGACTGGCTTAAGGTGCAGGAAAACAGCCTTTCCTGCTTGGCCAAGCCTCATACTGTATACCGCCCTTTGTTTTTCTTCCACTCCCCCTCTCCTCATACCTTCCTTCATGCCCCCTGCATGTCTCCATTCTTTCTCTTCCTCACTCCCCCTCAGTCTCCCCGTGCTCCCTAACTGAGCATGGAGGAAAATACAAAGCATCCATCTTTATCCGTGTGTCAGAGAGGCACCCAGTCTCCCTGTTGCTAGGTAACACTGGAGAATGCTCCCGTTCATTCAGACTCGCCGACCATTCATGCACCAGAGGCTCTCGCCTGTTGTGGCTGTATGGCTGCCACCATATAGCTCAAATCAGCCTGACCGATGCCTTTCGGCTCAGCATGCAGAAAAGAGAACTTGAGTCAACCGCGGTTGATTTGTTGATTTAAAAACTTTAAAGATGCTTAATGAGATATCTTTTGTTGTTGTTGTTGTGGCGGCATGTTGCTTTGACTGTAAACACATCTTGCTTTAGACCGTGATCACAGATACACAGAGGTTGCAGTTATAGTTGGGGTATTTTTAGCTATCGCAGACCATTCCTTTGACTGCAGTATCACAGATAAATCTGCAATAGTATTCAGTGTTACATAACTGAATCTATAATGAGAAGAACAACCCTATAAGCTTAAAGCTGAATAGAGCTTTGATGTGAGCTCAAACACATGCGGTCCTACACTTGTTGCTTTGTTTTTCTTTCTAAATATAGGCCTATTCATTAGGCATTCATAAATGTTTCAACAGCGCGTGATACCTGTTCATTTATCACATTAATTCATTCAAATTGCGTAGTTTTATGCTGACTGTTTCTGACTGCATACAAATGTGTCTTCAGGCGATGGAGTACTTGCCAGGCGGAGACTTGATGTCCCTGCTAAACCGATATGAGGATCAGTTTGATGAGTCCATGGCTCAGTTCTATTTGGCTGAACTGGTCGAGGCCATTCATGCTGTCCACCAGCTGGGCTATGTTCACAGGTAAGAGTCCAGCTACTGAATCCAACCTCTCAATGATGAAGGCCTGATGTTTCAAGGCTTTGAGGAGAAATATAGCCCTCTGAGACCAACATTAGACCTGTCTTTGTCTTCTTTAAGGGGGTACAGGCCAGGGGGTCTTTAGGGGGAGATAGCAGGTCAACAGTAGAAAAAGCCATGCTGTGATTTGGTATCAAAAACTTTTGACATTTGGAGATTTCTGCATGAATCGCATTTTTTGGCGATTAGATGGCGAGCACTGTGGAAACTGCTCAAAAAAACCCTTGTTGTATGTAAGATGTACTTAGGAAAGCCATCCATCCTCTGAATGCTCTAGGTTTCCAGTTTGTGGCTGTAAAGTTTCATGAGGCTGTGATTATCCTAGAGGTCACCACAGATCATTTTATACAATGAGGTCAAATTACAAAAAACGGACTCAATACAATAAAATGGATACTATGGGGACTAACATCATCCCACGTGAATACAGTTGGGCTCATTGGATCCACAAGACTCTCAGCTTTACAGTGATACCCATTAATGTAATTCCAAGACTTTTAGGGACCCCAGTATGCAGGAATATTCAAATACACCATTTTAGAATAGGCGAAAATAACACATATATACTGCATGCAAAAAACTGCAAGGTTTCTGCCCCAAACTGCATGTGATTATCATAAAGTGGGCCTGAAAGGGGAGACTCGTCGGTACCCATAGAACACAATTTCAGTGACATATCTTGAGGTCAGAGGTCAAGGGACCTCTTTGAAAATGGCCATACTGTACCAGTTTTTCCTTGCCCAAATTTAGCCCAGCTTTGCAGCCTCCTTCTGGACAAGCTAACTTGACATGGTTGGGACCAATGGATTCCTTAGTTTTTCTAGTTTTATATGATATCTGTACCTTCACTCTCACGCGGGTCTCAGAGGGTTAAGGAAGTAGGCTAGAGATCCTCACTAAATGTCATTCTTTGCCTTTTGTTTTCACTTGAATGCACATAATTCAGGAAAACATTAACTAGACATGAAAAATGCAGCATTGTAATTTAACCTGGAGCACTCTGTGTGATGTTATGTAATACAAAAACATTGCTGGAGTTTACAAATGTGTTCCATTAACATCAGAGCGGTGGACATATTACAGTACTCGGGCAACAAACAGCTCTGTAAAAGCAGTATCAAATCCCTTCTAAACTATCCACTTGCAGAGACGTCAGACCAGAGAACGTTCTCATCGATCGGACTGGTCACATTAAGCTGGCAGACTTTGGATCAGCTGCCAGGCTGACTACTAACAAAACAGTAAGTAGATTACAGAGTTTGCTCGATGTATTGACTTCAGCGTGCTTGACAGGGACATCATTGTGTTTTATTAATGTGCTTCCAGGTTGCATCTCCCGTAGTGCCTGGTGGGACCCAGGACTTCCTCTCCCCTGAGGTCCTGGCAGCCATGAATGGGTCTCACAGCACCTACGGGGTTGAGTGTGACTGGTGGTCCCTTGGGGTCATAGCGTATGAGATGATCTACAACAGGTCACCTTTTTCTGGTGGTACTTCCACCAAGACAACCCACAACATCCTCAACTTTCAGGTACATAGACTGTCAGCTCAGGTGCTGACATTGGTCACTAATTGTATCTGATCTGTAATTGTCTGCTGCCTATTTACCATTCCAGTGGATAGTCTGATTTACCTGAACTAATACTAGGGCTGTCCCGAATACCATTTTTTGGGCTTCGAAGCTTCGATGAGAAATAATTGAAGGTATTCGAAGCTTCACGGCGCAACAGGCTGACATGTTCTTCTGTCTGTCCGTCTCCATCTCCCTCGCTTCAGTGCCCGAGACAGTGCCGCTGCCGCACTACTGTACACAAACGCACCTCTACACTCAACAAACAGCGATATCCGTCTAAGAAAAACTAATAATAATTAATGTTGAATATCAATAGTGAATAATGTTGTGGGATTATTCCTTATCTTATGGGCTACTTTGGGATTGATACATTATTATTACATACATAAACAAACAAAAAGGAAGCATTCGAATACTGATTTAGAGGTCAATTACCATGGCAGTGGTCGAAGTTTCGAAGAATTCGGGTCAGCCCTAGTCTGTTGTCTGCTGCCTAGTTACCATTCCCAGTATACGCAATAAAAACATGATTTACCTGAAGTAATACCTTATAAGTCTATGCATCATTTAATAATTCCTTGTCTATGTTTTTGCCCACAGCGCTTCCTTAAGTTTCCGGAGGAGCCGCGGGCCAGTAAGCAGTTTGTAGACCTGCTGCAGAGCTTGCTGTGTGGAACCAAAGAGCGACTGGATTTCCAGGGACTCCGCTGTCACTCTTTCTTCTCCAGTGTAGACTGGAACCACTTAAGACAAGGTGAGGAGACTCCTCTCCCTGGAGACTCTGTTCTTCTGTCTTTCCAGTGGAAATGTTCAATTTAGCTTGAAATGACGGTGTGTGGCTGTAATCACGTTACTGCACAGATGATATACGACTAGTTGTCAAATATTAATGTTGTTTATGATATACATAAGTGTACTGTGTGCGTGTGGTTGCACATAGACAACAAACGGCAATTGCGCTGCCAGTGGTGTAGTAAAATAATGAGATTCTGTGTGCCGTTGGCAGTAGGCCAGCTCTTTCCTGAGGAGAATGGGAGGGAGGCAGAGACAAGAAGCGAGGCAGACAGAGTAAAGATCTGCAACTCATCTGCTTCTCAACAGACGCAGCAGCACAAATCTTTTACGCTAGTAGCGACAGCAGACACGCTCTGTGGCGGAAATGCATGTCTTGGACGTCCTTGTTGCCATCAAATCAGAGACTGCACAGAATGACAAAGAGTTTGTCATTTTCACCTGACCAGCTGTGGGAAAACACACCCATACATTCACATTTTCAGTGAAGCATCGTCACGTTAAAGAGAGGTTCTGTAATTCACACACGTGTAGCTGCATGGGTGATGAGTGTTTATTTTGCTGTGCAGAAAACCGCGTGTCTTCAGACGAAGATCAACCCTCCTTTTTCTGATTCTGAAGCGATTATCAAACATTTGCTATGTATTATAATATTCCTATCAACACCGAATATAAATGAATCTAGTTGTTTGTTCAAAATTCTCATGGTTATCGGCAGACTATGATACAGTGTTTGGGATGCAGGAGGCTGTTTGTGCCTCTGTCTGTGTGTGTGTTAAAGAGAGGATTTATTGATTTTTTTTTTTAGTTTTTTTTTTTAATTGTATTAATTTATTGTCTTTGAGTAATAAAGATAAAAAAGAGAATCACATGCATAAATGTTTGGATTAAAATATAGACTTGGTTTATTGATAATTGGACACAGATAGAGCTTTATGCTTCAGCTTTGGCTCCAGCTGATTAGCTTGCTCTGCTGCAGTGAGGGAGAGCGAGTGAGCAAGTGTGTATGAGAGAGAGAGAGAAGGAGGGAGGGAGGGACAGAGAGGCAGCATGTGCATCAACGCGCGACTTACCGCACTCTAGGCTCCCACAGCTCTGCTCCGTTCCTCCTCCCTTCCTTTCTCTCCCCTTTCTCCTTTTTATTTTTTACATTTATATTTTACTACTTAGTTCGTCGCTGCTTCCTTTTTTTTTTTTTTTTTCTAGCCCTCTCTCACACCATCCTTTCCTCCTGCAGTTCTCCCGCCTTTCGTTCCTGCGTTGCACGCTGAAGATGACACCTCTAATTTTGAGGAGCCGGAGCAGGCAGCCCCCCGGCCAGCCTCAGCAGCCCAGCGAGGAGCTCTGCCAGTGGGCTTCCAGGGCCAGGATCTGCCCTTTCTAGGCTGGTTCTTCAGCAGAGCGTTGACAACATTGGCCAAAACTGAGTAAGTGCTACCTGTTTACTAGGCATTGTTTGGCTTTTTTTCATAGACGACCCCTCTTTCTTCCTGTAGTCCCCCTGCATACACCTCTCTAACACACCTTTGTTGGTTAAAGACCCCATGCATGCTACCTTTGGCTGCCGTTGGACTCCTCATTACCACGGCAACAAAATCCAGGTAGCCTTGTTTCAGGTGACCTAGTGTGGTGCCCTGGGCAGTTGGTGTTGTGTCCCTGTCATTAGCGTTGTGCCTGTTGGGGCCAAAATGGGTTTGGCCATATGCTCTGTCAGACAAGGAATGAGGGAGGGGAGGGATCCCCCTGTTCTCCGGTGTTCTCTTCTTCTGATTCCTGTTTTTGTGCTTTGGGGTGACACGTAGTTGATCCGATGCATAGATAGATCAAATGAATGGACCAGAGGATGCGAGCTGGCGTTATCTTGCCATCAGTGCTGATTGGTATGCGGCTGAGTGTGTCAATGAGGTTTGCTGAGAGGTGGAACCCCAGACATAGGCACACTCCCACCCCTCGCTGCTGTTATTGTGCTTTCTCTGTTACCGTGCAGCATAATGGGCTCCTGACTTTTACAGCATGGGTTTTGGGACTGTAATTATCCCTAATGGTGTTTGGCTTTTTAACCTCTGATAATAATGCAAGAGGATGGGTTTCATTTCTGTAGCCCTGTGGCAGTGCTCTAGCAGGTTAATGGTCCTGGAGACTGCGGATCATGACAAGCAGCAGCAACAGAAAGGGAAGAAAAAGCGTTAGCAGATTAGACAGGGAAAAGGATGAGAGCTCAGATTGGGGGAGAGAATCTATTTCTATGGTTACTACCGTGATGTTTTTTTTTCCCAGTCCCCACCCCCATCTTTACCCGTCTCATCTCCTCCTCTTATTTTCTCCCTCTTTTAATGTCTCTGTCCCTTGCTGTTACACCATCAGTCATCTGTTCATGGTTTTTAACTGAAGCCAGTCGCTTTCTGTGCTGTATTTGATTAAGAGGAGCTCATAGAATGTGTCAAATTTGTGAGTGGGTGCATGCATATGCCTGTACACAAATTCCTCTTTACAATGCCAAAAAGGAAATAGAAATGAACCCAGAGCCAGGCATAATGAAATGCTAATCATGCGTTTTAGGGGTTCCTGTTATTCTGGGGTTTTTTTTTCATTCTGTGTGAACTTGTCTGTCTGACTCCTCATTAGTAAAACTCAACAACAAAATCCCCTTAACAGCTTGCCTCAAATTTATGAGGAGCTATCTGTGGTTTAGTGTCAGAAAACCATCTTTTTGAAAGGTGGCTTGAATAAACTCTTCAAAAAGCTGCCTTTTTAAGGTAATATAGGACAATATGGAGGTGTTTTGGTAAATTGTACACAATATATTTCACAAGTTGTGATTATATTTGTGTCGGATGGTCAGTCATCTAACACTTTGGTCAAGATCAGGACATCTTGACAACTACTGACCAGATTGCCATGCATGGTTACTGCCAGATGGCCGTGGTGTAGATGTTCATAGTCCCCAGAGGATGATCCAGGCGACTGACTTTTCATCAGTGCCATCATCTGGTCAGAATTTCCCCTAGTCGTGGTATCTCAGAATCTAATAGGGCTGTGTATTGGCAAGAATCTGGCGATACGACGACACACATCATGATGTAGGGGTTGTGGTTCAATATATTGTGATACTGTAAGCAAAGTGATATATATATTTTTAAGTCTAATTTTAGGAAAAATGTCATAGTACAAAGAACACACCGCCATAAGCATCAAATCTGAGTAAAAACAAGTTAACTTTTTCATGCAATCAGAAAAGTGGGATCTGCATTTGCATTTATCACAGTCCCTGTAACATCCAACATTGTAGCACTATTTTGAGAGGGTACATACACGGAGAGGGTGCATCTCTTTGCAAATGAAATAAAGTATTAACTGAGTTAATCTTTGCATGTAAACTATTAATTAAAAATCAATACATTGTTTTTGAGAATCAGTGTCACAAAACATATCGCAATATTGTCGATATTTTCGATATTTTCTTACACCCCTAGAATATAATGGTCCAATTTTCAAGAAATCTGCTGAGGACATTTGTGGTCTTTGGAGGATGATTCCTTATGTTTTTTTAATGACCCTCTGACCCGTCCTCTAGTGCCTCCACCAGGCTAAAATATGCACTTCTTGGACACATGAAAAAAAATCTAAATGGGAAATTTTTGTGAAAATTACTGAGCCCATTTGTGCTATACAGCAGATAAACCCTTTTTGTTATATGATGTCCCACAGCCTTTCCTCCAGCGCCAGCCACAGGAAATACTTTAAATCTTTAGCCCCACCACTGGTAAGACTAAAAAATAGAAAATTTGCCCATGTGTGTTCAGGGTTCATTGTTAACTGCCCGTCAATTTTTACTTGCCCCTATACAAATTGTTTTATTTATTAGCGGTTATCAAATGGCAACAAAGACAAAAAGTTAATTGTCATGTTTAATATTTATTTACGTAAATTAATCTGGAATTTCACCCACATCCTCCAACGCCATAGCAAAGAAGCGAGATGGCTCACTCCTTAGCTACTTCCATCATCGGCTCTGGAGATTCCTTTTTACCATTTGCCCGATTGAGCAAGTGTGTTGCTAGATTTAGTAGCCCGAAGTGGCATTTTACTTGACGGCAGCTTGGCTATTTAAAAATTGCAGGTTTATGCAGGATGTCCCGTGTTGTGCTAGTGACGATTCTCTCAGTGGTCTGCAGTGTTTTAACTTCACCTTCTAGTATCGGTTCAGCTCGCTTCGAACCCCGACTGAGACGGTACCAAAAATGGAGTGGTTCTGTTGGTACCATCCACAACTGCTGCTGATGGAAATGCAAAAATAACCGTTCTAATGTGTAACAAACTGACCTGGACTTGACTGCTTGGTGGAAATGTGCCATTGCCATAATGTATACCAGGATGCGCGCAAGCTTCTGGTCCCCCGCCGGCCATATCCTCTTGCGCGCTGCAGCAGCCTCGCCCTCTCTCCGCCGCATTTCTTTGGCCATAAACTCTGGCTCGAATAAATATGGCTGAATATCAGAGTCAGCCAAAACACTGTAAAATGTATCCTCGTCCATAACATCCTCTGCAATCATACTTTAGGATGTCATTTTCGCTGTTGGAAACGTAGCTAGTTTGCAATACAAGCGAAGAGAACAAGGAAGTTCTGTTTTTGAGCGTCATCTAGAGCATGTGCGGATGCAGGACGATAGAGAACGATAGATTTTGCAGCTTCAAACTCTGCTTTCTCTGTCAGTATAGCACACACTGAGGAATTTATTGCTTCAATCGACTACATTTACCATCAACACTGATTGAACATCCACATAAAACGTGGCGAATTTTCCTTTTAAGTTTGCTAATTAACTGCATCTGATCTATTATGGTCCACATTTTTGCGTGCATTTACAGTATGACTGGAGGTGTTTATTTGGTTATTGGTTTCTTCAACATTGATTTTGTGTTTTTATTAGTTTAGTTGAAGCTCAAGATTTAAATTACAAATCATAGTCGGTGGTATTTTTCCACTTTCTACAAAAATGACTGAAGGTTCCCTGATGAATCCCCTCCCTTTGCAACCCTGCTTGTGTAGGATTATGTGCGTTTGTTTGCATTTCCATCAGTGTGTGCATGGATGTTTTATATTATTTTTTGTTTACCCATCAGTGCTGCAAAGCCTTTAACTTGCATACTTTTCCCTGAGTCTCTGTCTCCCTTTGATTCTCTTCAATAATGCAGTCTGCACTGGCTACTCATTTATTTTCCCTCCACAGTACATGAGACATGACAACTACCATATTCCTCAGCTAGGAAAAGAGCAGTCTGGCATTTTCTCTCTTGTAAAAACATGTACTTCCTATTTTGCCTGATTTTTAGAACAGTAAATTCTGGGAGAAAACAGTTGAAGGCACAGAAGAAATCCGTCCATCCTCACGTACAGTTAAAATTCATCATGCCATGACAGTTTTAAGAGAGAACAGATAAAAGGAAAAAAAAACATGCAACTCGATGCTGAAAACCCCCAGCTGAGGACGTTTAAATTGTCGCATTATCCGTACAGTAGCCCCCCAAAACGATTCAACTAAGCACTGGAGAACTTTATGAATTTTGATGTCTAACATCAATTTTTAATTGGCAAGAGATTCAGTTTGCTGGAGCGCCTCCTCATTTAATCTGGATTCCTGTGAAAAAGGCTGGTTGGGGTGTTGCTGTTTTTGTCAGAGATGTGAGTCAAATGTGTGTGTGTTTCTGTATACTCTCTCTCTATATAATATATACTATATATACTGTATGTACTGTATATGTGTGTGTGTTTCAGGGGGATGTTTTGCGATGCAGAGAGGTGAAGGGAGCAGTGCTTGCTCTTGTGATTATTTTTAACACGGTGACTCAGTCTGAGTCAACTTTATTAAAGATCCCTCTGCTGTATTTGTGAACTCATTCAAACAAACCCATTCATTTATTTAGAAGACTTTTATTCAGAGTAGAATTTTCTCTTTTCTCTGGTCAAGAGAAGGGTGGGAAAAAAAATGACTCTAAATTAAATCCCAAAGAATGGAAACAAAATAGGACATCGCCTTACATAAACAAGAAAAATGGGTGCATTGGACTCACTACAGAGCTCTGTGTGTAGACCAACCCCAAGCATAAGCATAGCCCAAATTCTCCTGTCATATTATTTTGTCAGGCAAACAGCAAATATTCCCAGGTCTACACGGCTGTTTTGTCCTGAATGAACCACGATGAATAGAATATACTCAGCTTTTTCTCACTTCAGAAATGCTCTGTTGAATGTTATCTTTACTTGTTGTCAGTAGCCTTATTGTTATGACTAGATATTTTTCAGAGACTTTTCTTACAAAGGAAACTGTAGTGAATGCAGACAGTGCATGTTTATGCTCTCAGTGTCTGTTGTCTCCATTTCAGCCAACTTAGTTAAGCTTCTGTCAAGGTTCACTGTTGCATGATGTGGCTCTATGTCATGATATGAGACTTTCAGTCATACTCTTTTTGGTTAGCTGATGATATGATTTGAGGATAGAGCTGCAACGATTAATCAATTAGTTGCTCGCACTACGTAGGCGCAAGCAAGCATTGGTCAAAACGACGATGAGGCGACACACACAAGACTGAACGTGATTGACAGCTAAAACCACAATGTCACTGTATATTTCACATGCTTGGCAGTAATGTTAGCTCACCTGTCCAATAGGAATTTTGGCAGCTTGGGGTTCGTTTTAATTTCCAAAACCAAACGAAGGTCCATCCATGAATCGAAGGCCCGGCCGATGTTGATCCTAGTTTCCCCCTGACGTCGGTAACATTCCTGTTTCACAGACGAGCTACACTAGATATAACTTTGATTTTTTTTGGTGCTTCCGTGGAGTTTGTGTTGGAGTCTGAGTTGTGGTGGGGGCTGGTCGTTTGTTGGCGTTAGTGGACTCCATTTTTAACCAAACGTTGGCTATGGTTGCACACATTTTCTGACATTTTATAGACCAAACAACTAATCAATTAATCCAGAAAATAATCGACAGATTAATCGTCAATGAAGATAATGGTTAGTTGCAGCCCTGATTGAGAATTTGTGATATTTTGAATATTCTCTTCGTTCTCACACAATAGAAACCTATTTTTGAAAAAAATGCATATTGCTTACATAATCTTTATTTGCGCGACTTTGGTGACAGTCTTAAAGAAATAAGTGTCACACTGGTGATACACACAACATGTGCACCGTGTTTATGTTGATGTTTGTCATGTTTTAAGTGCTACAGTATGAAGATGAGGCAGTAGTAGTATTTGTGTTTGGCTTAATTAGTACTAAAGAACATCTCTATATATGTTGTTGTTCTCAGGTCAGTGTCTGCAGGCCTCAACTCTCCTGCTAAGACCAACTCTATGGAAAAGAAGCTGCATCTTAAAAGCAGAGAATTACAAGACACTCAAGACAAATGTCACAAGGTGAGGGTGTACCTTATGCTTTTGTTCATGTTTCAGTTTCAAGCATTTCCATCAAGCAAGACAGAGATGACTAGAGTAAGACCACTGTTGGCTGACTGGAAAATGTGAAATTGTATTTTTGTATTTCCATATTGTATAACTTTGTTTTTGAGCCAAAAAAATTATTTGATCGTGGGTTTTATTACCAGACGTTCTGTGTTTATTCTGGCTGACTGGCTTAACACAGATCAACAGGCTTCTGGTGCTGCTGTAATAAGCCAAGTTAATCATGTTGTGTGTACAACATTCACAACTACATTTTTTAAAGCATTCAGGGTTAGGTGATAGGTGATATATATAACAGCTGTCATCAGAATCTATGGCCGATTGTCGCTGATTTACATGTAAATCACCACTTGATGTTGCTTTACATTTCTGCCGCATTTAAGGCATCAAATGCAACACAAACAAATAACCTTTAAAAACCACTGTAAGCTGTCGACCTTCAGTACAGTTGCAATGAAACTGGTAATTGTGCTGTGCTCTGGTGGATTCAGATGGAGCAGGAGATCTCCAGGTTCCAGCGTAAAATGACTGACCTGGAGTCAGTGCTCCACCAGAAGGATGTGGAGCTTAAGGCATCCGAGACTCAGAGGAACATTCTGGAGCAAGACCTCGCCACCTACATTACTGAGTGCAGCGTGAGTCATAATAACATCTTTGTCCGTGTGTGTGTGTGTGTGTGTGTGTGTGTTTGGAATTGAAAGAAATGTTTAAACCTACACAAGTTGTGCGTCGCTGTCCTCAACACCGCAAAACTCAGCATCGATTTGAACAAACAGCAGCCTTGAGTTTGTGCGCACATATGTGTGTTTGCAGAGCCTAAAGCGAAGCTTGGAGGAGGCGCGTGTGGAGGTCTCCAGAGAGGATGACAAGGCCATGCAGCTGCTGCACGACATCCGCGAACAGAGCAACAAGCTGCAGGAAATTAAAGAGCAAGTATGTAAATCTTCTCCTTCAAACGGTCCTCCGTCTCCTCCCTCATCACGATAATGATGTGGTGCATTTGAAGATTTTTTTTATTGACACTTCAAGGTATTTAGACTAAAAAAATGTGTGAAAGGGGAAAATGCCTTCATACTTCATCCACAAAGCCGTCGTCTTATTTGAGGAGATTCTTCTGCTTTCCACAGTATCGTCTTTATAATCACAACTGATAAAGGCGTAACTGAAGCAACAGTGAGCTTATACTCTTCTCAGTGTGTCCCTGTTACACAGGCAGGGCTTCCCCTCTGAGGACTCCCATGTCCTCAACACTCATAAAGGTCATCCCTGCAGATGGCAGCCCAGCAAGGTACAAGAGTGCGGGCAGACTTTGATCATTGCCCAGTGTCCACCCTTCTCCCAGGGGGACACACAGTATTTACATTTTTCTAATCAACATTATGATTCAAATCACAAATTAAAGTTGAAGCTAACACTTTCTATGACGCCCATTTCTATAATGCATTATAAACATACTTATAATACATTACAATCTTCTTAGAGCACTGTATAATTATAGTTATAAGCACTCAAATATTCAGAATGCTTTTTAGAACAATAATCATAACGCATCATAAAGCATTTTATAATGACTTCTAAGTTCAAATATCATAATACTTAATAATTACTGCTCACTCACTGACTTTTTTTTTGCAAGGATCAAAGTGTATTATAATTCCCACAGTTGTAATACAATATATTTTTTTATAATGCATTGGATTAAACAAGCAGTTGTAATTTAATTAGGGCTGTAGGCTACCAAATGTCTTTTTTATTTCATTCAAAGCTTCTTTGAGTTTTTTGGATGAAGCTTTGAATGTCTGTCGTCTTGTTTTGACCCCCCCAAGAAAATGATCCTCGAACTAAATTCTCAGTTTGAGTCATTGGATTAAATGAGACTTTTTTTTCATTAATTCAACTTTCTTTAATACATATAAGTCATCCGTTTCATTTGATTGCTGCTGGACCGCTTCGTTTATACAGGTGCGTCCTTTGTGTGTGGCGAGTGGGAGAGAAAACTGTTTTTTGACCGCATGTTGTTTTTTAAAGGCTAAAGGACAACAAATATGGATTGAAGCAGCATATTCCGTTAGAACATGTTGTGAATTTTGGGAATTATTTCATCCATCTTTTTTCAATAAATTTTGAGTTTTGGACTGAGGACTGACTAAGAATGTCCACTGGTCATTGTTTGCTTTTAGTAAAGTGAAAAAATATCATTAAATCAATGCAAGAACAACACACAACATTGTAAAATACAATTTTTACTTTGTTCTAAAGCACAAAAACACTCAGCGGCATAAATGAAATCTGGGTTGTAACAGACAAGACATGATTGTCATCTATTGATCGAGACCCAATCGAGTAGCCTGATATGACTGCAGTTTTATTTCTATTTGTTCATTGGTTGAAAATCTTGGTGCACATGTGACAAATCAAAGAGTGAAGAGTTTACCAACACCACGTCAAAAGATTTTTATAGACTTAAGCAGTTATTTTTCCTCTCACTTGTAGTCTCTATCGTGCAAAGTTGCCAACTACAGCTTTAAAGTGGTAACACTTGAGTTGTTATCTTTGATTTTGACGCTTTTGGTGATAAACGCTCATTGCTGTAGTGCACTGCAGTTTCTATAGATCACTGCACAATGAACCAGTGTCAGCAGATCTGTGAAGTATATATGTGTCTGTATAGCATTGCAGCAATTGCTAAGAGCTTGGTTCCTCCGTTCAGGCTGTTCCAAACAAACTCCTGCTACTGTTGTTTCTTGTCAAAACTTACACATAAAAAACCTGCTGGCTGTTTGTTTTATTTTCCCCGGAAAAGATAAATAAAACCGTACATTTATTTTAGAAAAAAACATTTCATAAATCAGCTTCTTGAAAGTTGGTATATGTTGAAACACTGCTGAGTTAAATCATTTTGTAGCACAGTGAATATTTGAAAATGTCATGGCTTTACTTGAAGAGTTGTACAATCTTGTTTCCCTACGTTCTCGTCGTTGTTTTCCAATTTAAAAAAAAAAAAAATCTTCTCACTTAGATGACAACAGTGACTTGTCTACAGCTTGCACATAATGAGTGTGATCACAGCCTGACATCCTTGGGCAGCAGGATTCAAAGTATTAATTATAGGCTTTTCATAATGCAATCAGCAGTTCAGTTCAATACATAGCATTGTGTTACATAGGGTCATAAATTGTTATATACTCTGAAACAAGTCTACACAATGGAATATATGACAGCAAAATTGCAAAGGAAGATGGACATTTTTCTACAAAGATGGACTCAAGTCGTGTCGCTCTGGACTAATCCAAATGTTAGGATGTGGCCAGATATACTCTGAAAAAGAAAAAAAATGAAAAGGAAAAATTCCTCTGTCAAGAACTGTTCAATAGGGTTATATGTTGTATGATAGTGACATTGAAATTTCAATGACACTTGAATAAAGTACACAAAATAATAAAATAAAGTGATATATAAGCTAACTTGACTAAACCTGATGACTAAACTTAATGAAACATGTTCATGAATATACAGTCAAGTGTCTGGAGGGCAGTTTTTTTCCACATTAATGACCAGTGTGTGCTGTCTATGGAATCAGGAGTACCATGCCCAGCTGGAGGAGATGCAGGTCACCATCAGGCAGCTGGAGGAGGACCTGTCAGCTGCCCGCCGCCGCAGCGACCTCTACGAATCTGAACTCAGAGACTCCAGGCAAACCAGTGAGGAGCTCAAGAAGAAAGCTGTGGAATACCAGCAGAGAATCCAGAAGGTACGTTACTTTGCACAAGAGATGCTTATAAGTCATGTAAAAACATGCGTCAAGTATTAATAACAGGCGGAGGACACTTCACCTTTTGTCCCTGAAACATAGTATTGCTGGTTGTCTCACCAGTGATCCTGGCAAAATATTCCCAGAATATATGATGACACCTGTCAGTACTCCAGGTGCCGAAGACCACGGTTCATAAATATTGCTCAAATAATTGCAAAACAAATCTAAAGTACACATTATTGTTTGTTTTTCAGACTTTACTGTATGCTTGGAACAGCTGTAACATCTGTGTTTATGTGTTATCTACAAACAATCCAAAACCAGCTCGATAAAATGGCAATGTATTTTATACGAAACTTTAACAACTGGGCATTATATTACACTACAAATGGGGAAAATATGTAATAAAAGTTGAGTTTTTTTAAACTGTAATTTACCGTGAATTTTAAACATGCCAAGTGTGTCAGCTCACTGCCTCGTCTCGGCTCATAGCTCAGGAGCCAAGCACACAATCTGCAATGCCTATATCATATACTGTCCTTTCCTCTTTGGTTTGTTTTGTAGTGGCTGATAAAACTTGATGCCATCAATCCAGCATTATTGAATATAAAGCTGCAGTCCACTTAGTCTGACAGACTAATGGACTTAAATACCAAATATTCTTTTGTATAAGACATCACATGTTGATGCTACTCTACTACTGTACTTGTTGATGCCTCACAGTGACACTTAAATATTCAGACTAAAAATAAAAACTCTCCTCTCTTTATGTGCAATTCATCAAAGCCACTGATTTACAGATTCTCAACACTCAAAAGTGACTAATAGTCCAAGTAAAATCTCAAGATATTTTTGAACAATGCAGTTTGAAGTCATTGTGTACACAAATTAAGTGTGAGTTGCATTCACAATAGAGCAAGCTGTCAGTTAGCATTTGATAGTGATGTGAATTAGGGATGCAAATCCGAACTGTTCAATGACGTACAAACCGAACCATGGGCTTGTTGAAACCTCGCACCCCTATTGAATACAGGCCTGATAATTATTTGATGAGGTGCCAGAGACATATAAGAGGCAATTATCTGAACATAGGCCTACTCGACCATTAAGTAGTCTGCCTTATTACATGTATAAAATCAGTGTTATGGCTTCATATAATATAGAAATATCATTCATTACTATCAATCAATCTATTAATATATTATAGAGTTCAAACACATTAGAAATGGTTGTTTTTCTCCACCCCAAGGTGCAAACCTAAACCAAAACTATCACCCAAAAGATGCAATACAAACTGAACCGTGGGCTTGTTGAACCATTGCACCACTAGTGTGGATAAAGGCCCAAATGACCTCAGTTGAAATGGTTGGATCACATGGTTTGGATGCCCTCCTTTTGAGGAGTTGTGGGTACTCCTGACTGGGACCCCAGAGCAGACCCAGGGCACGCTGTTGGAGTGATTACATCTCCCTCTTGACCTGGAAGCTCTTGGGGATCCTTCAGGAGGAACTAGAGGAAGTTTATGTGGAAACTGCTGCCTGGGCTGCTGTGCTTGCCCTTTTTGCCACTGCAACCACTAGAAAGCGAATGGATTGTAATTTATTGATCAGTCTCCACTATATGCCAATTATTTTTCAGGCTAAAGAGCAGGGCAAAGCCGAGGTGGAGGAGCTTCTGTCCAAACTAGAGAAGGTAACAAATCAGGCTTGCCAGATAGATCTACATGCTTAGAGCTGCAGTTACCATTAAAGTGTCTTGACTGAGTTCACTGTGCTTTGTTTTTTCAGACCAATGCTGAGCAGCAGGTGAAAATCCAGGAGCTCCAGGACAAACTGTCCAAGGTAAAGTAATTGTTGTCTTGGTTACTATCATTATGTAATAAAAAAAAATGTATTCAAATATTATTTAGGTATTTTGATTTTCAGCAGGATTATTTGTTCTTTAAAGTGGCAATCCTTAAGATTTCAGTGCTGGTTGATTGAGAATTTCTAATTGAGTGAAAACACGAGTTTAACAGTCTGGAGTCTTTTTGTTCATACGAAATCTCATACTATGCACAACAGGACTCACGATGATTTGTGAGAATCATTCTGAATTAATTTAAAATATATATTACGCCTAGCAAAGTGAAATCTTATACTTACACTTAAATTGAAGCATTGTTGATGTTACAGAGCTGTCCGTCAACGTCTGTTATGAACATTGTTGTCACTAGCGCATTGCATTGTGGGATATTTATGCTGCCGTGGTGTCCAGCGTTGTAATATTTCACCAGAAATAGTATGCAATTCACGTTCTACTGGTTTCATACTAAGGTTTTGGACATGCTAAAACAATCTCACATATTTTTTTGCGTACTATATAGCATGTTAGTATGGAATTTTGTATGCAACCGTGACCTTTAACTTTTCAGAGTTGTGTTCATAGTTTCAGTTTTTGTGTGAATACAACGGAGAAAAACTGTAATACAGCATTTTTTCCTGGGAATGTTGACACAGACACCCAATTTGTAATGCTCTAAATATATACAGTACATATTGCAATACTTTCATCAGTGGGCTCAATCACCAATGTGTTACCTCCTTCAGTGATAGATAGTGACTTAACAGACATTTATTTAAATGATTGCCACTTTAAACAAAGTGAATAAATCCTTTTAGTTTGTCGTCTCTCCTTATCCTCTGAAAAGCAGATCAATACAGCGTACATGTATACAGAATTTAGCAGCTTTTCCAGCCTGCTGTAGTTCTCTGTTTATTCCCTAGAGGAGCTTTTTTTCACTGTCTCAGTGGGTAGGAATTGCTCAAGCATATCAAGAGGTTTGTCTTGGGATCCACTAACAGCCTTTGACCTCCTGACCTCCCCCAGGCGGTGAAAGCGAGCACAGAAGCCACTGAGCTGCTGCAGAACGTTCGGCAGGCCAAAGAGCGGCTGGAGCGAGACCTGGAGCGCCTGAAAGGCAAAACCGACTCTAGTGACACATTAAAACGCCGCCTGAGAGAGACAGAGGTACCAGAGGAAACCCACAATCCTGAATCATACACATTTGTTGTATAATACTGTGTTTTGAATACTGTTTCCTGTGGTTCACCACAACACAAGTCACAGTATGCTATTGTTTTTGGTGTGTAAGCAGGAGGGCAGGAAGACCCTGGAGAACCAGGTAAAGAGGCTGGAGATGGTTGAACGGCGGGAGAATAAGCTGAAAGATGACATTCAGACCAAATCCCAGCAGATCCAGCAGATGGCTGAAAAGATCCTGGTGAGAGAACTACAGATAAGGCTTGCTAATACTCTGACCCATTCAAACCCTAATTCCACCCCTCCCATTCATCTCCCAGTCTATTCCTCATCAGTAATATGTGTACGCACTACACTCATTTCTGTTTGAAGAGCTCTTTGCTAGCTGAGCCCCTTACGAATGGCTACTCGTCTACTGGTGTCATTATAGATTTTAATATACAGACGATTTTACCGGTGTCAGCATGAGCAGGCACCGCTCCAGCCGACTTATGGAGCTTTTCAATGCAAGTTTTTTTCATTTCTTTTGATTTTATTGTATTTGATGTTACTGTAGAATTATTAGAATAGCTTTCACTCTGTTTTCAGTAGCTGTCATGCCTTTTTGGGTGTTAAGCTACATTAATCAACATTGTTTGTGTGTTTGTTTGCTAAAAATGAATCCTATACTGCATTATTAACATTAATGTGAGAAATGTGTATTTTAGATTAATGGTTATCGTCTTAGATGTGTCCAGTTATATTTGTAATTAGATTCAATTCAATTCAATACAACTTTATTAATCCATGAAGGCAATTTTGGGCAAGTTAAAACAGGCATATGCACAGACAGGCATGTACAAGCAAAGGAGCTGTTTTTGGCTATGTTGGACTGATTATGCAATTGTTTTTTTTTGATTTTTTAAAACAATATGAAATAAATAAGTCATAATAGAATAACGCTAAAAATACATGAAAAAAAATAGTCCACATGGCAGATAGGCAAATTTTACAATACATTTAAGTGTTTCATTGCTACTCCCTTCAGGAACTGGAGGAGAACCTGCGGGATGCCCAGTCGACAGCCCAGAGGATGGAAACCCAACTGGTTCAAAAGGAGAGGCTTTATGAAGACAAGATCAAGGTGGGCACGCCTCATATTATCTAGGCTGCTGAAAACTGTATATATCTGACAATGTTCACATATATATACTGTAAGGAGGGCTGGGCAATATATCAATATTATATCGATATCTTGATATGCCACATTACGATATCCAAAATCTAGTGTTGTCTTTTCCTGGTTTTAAAGGCTGCTTTACACCTAAGTGATGTAATTTTCTGAACTTATCAGACTGTTCTAGCTGTTTTATTTTTTGCCTTTACCCACTTATTCATAATATCCACATTACTGATACAAAAATCTCATTGTATAAATATTCTGTAAAAGTACCAATAGTCAACCCTACAATATCAAAATCGAGGTATTTGTTCAAAAATATTGTGATAATTCATTTTCTCCATATTGCCCAGCCCTAACTGTAAGTGCAGTAATTCCTTGTCAGTCCTGCCATTTTTAAATCACTGTTGTGGTGTCATATAAGTCAGAGCTGTCACATGTTTTACAGTGAGGTTTGACACCACACTAATTACTGCTTCCACTCCAGGTTGTACATTTGCCACCACGTCAGTATGTG